>JAYEVD010000725.1:0-63966 GCA_036346405.1 Phyllostachys edulis
ATGAGTCTATGACATGTGGGACCCTCTATTTTATAAAACTAAATCAATAAATCAAAGGATGAGTCACTAACAAATGGACCCCACATGTAAGATTTACAAAAATCTGGAAAATGAAAAAGCCGCTTTAGTTCTGAGGAAATACGCTTTCTCTACTGGAAGGCGTAAACCTTGGTGAGTTTAGAGGAGAATACGTTTTCTTTATTGCAAAGCATAAACCTTAATAGAATGTAGAAGAGAATACGCTTTCTCTGCTGGAAAGCGTAAAACTCAGAAATACGCCGTCGACGTCATCTTTTCTTTTTTAGGATTTTTCAAGCCGAACCACATTGAACCTTAATAACTTTTGCATAAAAATTCCAAATGAGATGATTATTTTTTATAAATTCATATAAAATCATGCTCTACCATAATATGCAAAAATATTTGGATTTGGTAACTATTGGAATAATTTTGCCTTAATTAATTTGTTTCCGGCTCTTTTTGGAATAGACGTCGATTGTTCGAACGATATTTTCGACGACCATCTATCCTCCTACTTTAGAACAACCAGAGAGCAACCAAAGCAACCCTATTGATTATGTTGATCCTACTATTTTAATTATTGTACTTTGTTTTGAGAAATCTATTATGCATGCGTGTATGTTTGATATGAAATTGCTATATTTGGGATAACAGTGGTTGTAAATCCTCTTCGATGCATGAATCTCCTTGAAATATGGATACCCTTACTGTTGTAGCCATTAGGATATGGGTTAGGCAATATATAATGTCAATTGGGAGTTTCAAGTGCGATTATCGCACAAATGCTTAATAGAGCGGTAGTTTTGCCTAAAAGTTATAAAAGGACAATATGATAAACATGAGTTTGAGAGATTTATGAAAAATATCCAGAGGGGTGTACGTCTATTATTTTGTACAAAAATAAAAATACAAAACCTAGTTTTCGACGTGGGCGAGTTATATTATATTCGGAGAAGAGTGAGGGGTGTACCTCACTAGTAGATAGGGGGAGATCCTTGCCCGGGTCAATTAAAGACCGAACGCTGGTGCCATCAATCTAAGCCTAAGCATACAACCACATGTGCTGGTATGAGACAGCATTAGCTAATTAAGTCATTGAAAACTAGCCTTGCACGTTGGCAGGATGTAGTAATGCGGGCATGACCAGTGTAGGTATGTCCGAAGGGGCTCCCTTCACCGAGGCGTTGGGTACAAAGCCTTTCGACACAACGATGAATACCTCACTGAGACGGGGGTGTACCCGGGTGAATTGAGAGTATTCATTTGCTGGGCTACTGCAAGGATAGGACTAGATGATGTAAAGTATTCGACACGTGCTCTAGACCGCTTACCGAATATAGTGAGCAGTGGTATCGACGGATGCCAAATAAACTAGAGAATTCGTGTGCTGTGGGTAAAGTTGTACCCCTCTGCAGAGTGTAAATCTATTTAAATAGCCGTGTTCACAGTCATGAGCGTGCTAAGTGCGGTCACATCAGGTATAGACTTGAGTTTTCTCAAAAATGATTTCATTGGAAAAACACGAGAAATGTTTTGTGGTTTATATTTGATTCGATTGCCATGTCCATGACTGAAAATGAAATGTAGTTCGTAGTTGAGGAGGGTTGCGAGTTGTTGATTCTATTCATTTGATTACTTACTTACTGTCCTATATCTATTCAACTGCTCCTTCAAATTCTGTTGCAAAATACTATGCAATGATATTGCAAATAAAAATTGCTTAATGCTGAAAATAACTTGTAGCATAGAGCCTCACTACCTCTTGTTAGCCTTGCATATATATAAATTTTGTGATACACTACAAGTCTTGCTGAGTACGCATTATACTCAATCTTGCTTAAATTATTGTTCAGATTTAGATGAGGAGCCACGCTAGATGATGCTTTCTTCGCACTCCAAAACCGAAGGGTTCAATGATGAGTCTATCTAGGCTTTTGTCTCTTATCGGTTGCCTTTGGGTTTGATGGGCATACTGTTGGAAATTATCTACTTTTATCACTTTTACTTTCATTGCTACTTTTGGTTACTCTGTTGATACTTATTTTATTTGGCCGGTTAGCCGGTGATGTAATAACTTGTAATCACTTAAGTTATGTACCCTTATTTGCTTTACTTTTGTACATGTGAATGTATGGATATGATACCAATGTTAGAGTTGTGTGTACTAGCCACTGATTATAGGACTAGTCTGGTACACATGAAGGCTTCAAGTATTCCACGCCCGGGGTTCGACATCACCGATCATAGATATAAGGATATCGAATCAATAATGTGAGCACATGTTAGAGAACATGGTGTTGGATTGACCCACCTTGAGATACTATTGAGATTGTTATGATTCTATGTGTCATCGGTTGATCTCAAGCAATGATGATGTATAATCCTTAGAACTGAGATCAAAGATGGTTTCCTACATATGTAATAGTACACTTAGGAGTTACTAAACGCTATCTCCGTGACTAAGTAGTTATAAAGATAGCTTTGGGTATGCTATGAAACATGCGGAGGAATGTATTTGAGTCGAATATGAGATTTTTCCTCCTAGCATAATATGAGAGAAATCTCGACCCTCGATGTGCTAAGAAAAGGAAGGGCATGGCCACGCAACGAGTGGTCAAAGAGTCAACCACATAAAGTTATCCATCACTAGATCGAGAAAAGATTGAAAAGTCCATGGATGACATATATCCATGGATGACATATATGCCACCTGGAGTTCAACTAGATATCGTGAGACAAAAGGAGAATACACAATCAGGTCACTTAGTCCGACTAGATACGAACTAATCGTATGTGGATACGGACTGGTCGTACATCATCACAAACTGGTCGGTGAACTATTTGTAAGGTGTTACGGACTAGTCGAGATCGGATGTGAACTGGTCATAAGGAGATATGAATTGGTCATGAGTGATAAGGACCTGATCGCAGATCATATTGCATAAGGTTCATCCGATATAATTTTTATGTGTATTCAGGAGTCACTATGTCCTGCTAGGAACCGCCACCGACTTGTGGTTGGAAAGGAGTTTCCGGGTCAAGGCCGATTACACATGAACTTACAGGATCACACACTTAACAAGTTGGAACAAACTAGTTCGGATAGGATGTTATGAGCTCTTTATAAGAGGCGTGGGGGCTTTTAGGCGATCACGAGTTACACCATCCACCAAAACCTAGCCACCACTTCCGAAGGCCACGCCATGCGTCTTTGGCGCTAACACCACAGTGTCTGGCGTTCTACTCCTAGATGTGTGGATACCTGAGGCGCCGCTTTGTGATTCTTGTTGCCTCGATTGAGAATGATCCACGACTCACGAAGGAACACGAGATCTAGCTGGAGAAGAGGATGGGTGGCCGAGGACTTGGGATGATCGACTATGAGCACTACATCGATGTGCTCGAAATTGGACCAAAGTTGCTCCAACTCTTCTTCCGCTACACTCTGGCGTCTAGTGGTAACAATCTATGTCTGTTACTTGCATGGCTTCTTGGTTTACGTGGTAGAATTTTGATTGTGTGCTAATGTAGCCTACATGTATCCCTAGAGTTGTTGCTAGCTAGGTCTATGTGTTACTACTATCTTGGAGCGAGCAACAATAGTATCGACATATTGTCGGACCAGGATTTGTATCCATACCATCTATGTATATTGAGCTAGTCCCATGATCAGTAACTAGCGCTCACAGTCCAATATCGATGAATATCACATCCATACATGCGCCTAAATAAAAAGAGTACTTGATATTATATAAACAGTCGAAAATAAGCCTTTAGGCCTATTCTTACATAACAGGCAAATAGGTCATCGAGTTCAAACAGTAAATAGCAGCGGAAGATAAATAAACCAAAAAAGGGGTTTCTATGATCTACCACAGGAAATCGACTGGGGCCATGATCTAGTTATCACTGTCATCTTCATTTCCAAAGCCAGACACATAGAAGTATCCATATATCGGGTCTTTAGTCTCGTAGTCTGCATCCACATATTTGAGCAACAATGAGTACAAAAGTACTCAGCAAACCCTCACACCAATATGCAAACATATAGGTGCTTGGCTTGTCAAAGGAGGGGTCTTAGGATTATTTTAGCACAAAACATGTTTTGCTCAAATACCATAATTATTTTCCAAACCTATGACCTAGCCATTTTGACTTAAAACTAAAATGTTGGTTATAAGTAAGTTTCATCATGTAAAAGGTTCCATCCACCCATTACTCCTCATGAGGTTCTATCCACCTATCTCCATATATCAGGTTCCATCCATCTGACTCTAGATCACATGGTTCCATCCACCAGACTATAGACATGATGTTCCATCCACTTGACTACATCAAGGTTCCATCCACCTACAATTATCTCGTTGCTACAACCATTTTTAAGTTAACATGTTCCCATCCCACATTGTTAATAAAACTAGCCAAGTGTGGCTTTCTTCACTATGCTCATAATCGGAGGTATGGCTATTCGAATGATTATATACTCTGTAGAGGTTGTACAACTTTACTCACAAGATATGATCAACTCATAATGCATGGTGGGTAGTGACCATTACGGGGCACCCCCAGAATGCTCCCATCAACATGCTACATTTTCATTGAGGGACCCACCATTGCACGGGAAGTCATCATCCCTTCTCCACGATAGACATCATATAGAGATCCAACCTACTACTATATATGAGTTATGCCGAAACTAAGCAAAGTACTTGGCTAGGTCGCATTTATACTTGACTTGTGGTTACACGGTTATCAGTTTAGAAGTGTGACACATGTTTCGGTCCTTAATCGACTCAGGCGAAACAATCCACAAATCCAACTCTCGTGCATGCCCCTCCACCGTTTCATACCATCCACTCGCCCAAGTCTCCACCATTTTATAAACATTCTCTTATTTCGGTGGTAACCCATGTTACCACGCCATTTATTCAAATTATATCCAAAGTATTGTTATGGCAATGTTTGTGTCATATTCAATTTAAGCTGTTAATCATTTGTCATATTCAATTTAACCGCTAAGTAGTGTCTAAGCACAAATCATTAGTCCTTTGTTGATTAACCAAAGGAAATTTATTAATGTAATAATTAGCCTAGGGTAGCAAGGAAAAGGATTATCAACAATCAAGGGATGAATAGTACATAACAACATATGGCCTAGCTAGATATCAACATTTAACATAGTATTTCATAAATAATAATAAGCATGCAAGTAGAACTTTAAAGCAAAGTAATTTGCATTTGAAAAGTAGGTTCAACATGATTTTGTAAGGACATGCCTAGCTCAACAATGGATATCACTTGGTCTTGATCAACAATGGCGATGCAGATCAAAGTGTCAAAGTCTATAATAGCGAATATGACCAAATTCAACACAAATTTGAAATAAATTCAAATGAACTTAAAAATTATGATTTTGTTAATGATGGAAAGTTTTCTAATTTAGATGAATTTAGAAACAAAAATCAAGTCATTTGGATTTAAAATGAGAGAAAAAAACTCTCCAAAATTGACCTCACGGAAAATCCAGAAAAATTTGAAATCCCCCACAAATTGGGCCCGATAGGAATTTATATTTTTCAGGTTAATTTTCTTAAGAAAACCCTTTGTGGGCGACGGTGGGGTCCAACAAGGTTTTTATTTTATTTTTGAATTATTTCTCTTAAGGAAAAGCATCCATGGTCGACACGTTGGTCTAGTTGGGTTTTAATTTATTTTCTAATTATTCTTATTCAGAAAACCCAAAGACTAACGGTGGGACCCATGATCCACATGGACTCAGTCCACCCGACTGTTCATGGTGCCAGGGGCCCCACGCGTCTGGCTTTGGTCTATAGACTAGGTCTACACAACGAGTTTTAAGGGTGGGGCCCACATGTTATACACACATACACTAAACTAAGTCTTAATTATATTTTCTAATTGTGTCGAACCCACATGTCATACTGACATTACCTACTAATTAACTATTAACTAATTGTGATTAACTTAACTATCTCAAGTGTCGGGACCCCAGTATACAACCTCGGGATCCTCTGTGCATTCTGAACTAGTCCCATGATCGATGAGCTAGCTCACATAGTTGCAACATTGGTGTAATCATATCTACACAACCAAACTAAAATGAAGCAGACTAATTAATATTATTTAGCAAAAAGACCTTATGGTCAAGTCTTACAAAGGTTGCCACTGCAGGCTTAACGACAAAAGGTGGCGGTAGCGAAACCAAACAACTGGTGGAGGTCACCCAATATGTCCACTGGCAATCGAGTGAAGGACGCGACCTAATTCGCATAATCTTCAAAGTAGTCCTCTTCAAAGAACTTGGTGCTTCCTGGTTCTTCTTCGATGGATCGATCAACCAGAGGGCACAAAGCCGTAAGTACTTTCAATGTACTCGGCAAGTCATAGGATAACTTTATGGCTATTTTGCAGCGATTTGACAAATAAATACGATAAGTAGATTGAAAAGCATAATTTAAAAGATTAATACATAAGTAATTAAGTTTCTTTGAAACAACTAGTGAACACCCTGTTCACTTCCCAACCATCAACCATCTACAAGATACGACCAACCCATTCCAACATCTTTGACAAAAGTCTACCCCTCGTGTGAAATCACCAGGCATTGTCCATAATCGGGGACATGGCTATTCGAATAGTTTTACACTCTGCAGAGGTTATGCGACTTGACCTACAAGACACGAATTCTCTAGTTTGTTCGGCATATATCTATGCCACTGCTCACTACCTTAGGTAAGCAGTCTAGAGCACGTGACAAGGCTTTTACAAAGCTCTATTTTGACTCGGTTCTATTCGCTAAGGTTTCGCCTCGATCTAGCCCCCTCTTGCGCCATGTGATTCTAAGTTCGCAGAGATCACGCCACCAAAACAATGCGAATCAAAATATTACTAATTAGTCGGTCAGGTCCACCCCATAAATGAACTTGTGGTTGCGGTATGGCCTGGATCAATGGCGCACAAAGTTAAGTCCTTAGTGGTTACTCGGGGCAAGGCAACCTCATCCCAAAATCATTCCCTTCTTGCACGATCACTTTCGCTTTGAGTATAAATCATTTGGATTCAACTTTGGCCAATTGACCACCCTAGTCATGGCACAACATCTTTTATCAACGGTGGCCGCCATCGTTCCATATTTCCTTTAGTCAAAATTCAATCATTCTTGAGTATGTGATCATGAACCTATCGTATAACTAAAGCATTGGCTAAGCATAATACGGTACCCATATTGTTATTTCAATAATGTCCAACTAAAATAATCCATCCTAGGGTGTCCAAGGATTATGTCATTCAAGGGTACATGTCGTTCACAAATTACCAATGAGGCATAATGGCAATTAGGTAATTAACTAATTCTCGAAACAATTTGTTATAAAATTAGCAATGCATGTTTATATCAACCAATATACTTTTATAAATCGGGTTCAATATGATCAAAGGTCTATGACTTGCCTTTGTTGAAGAGTAGAGGTGCTTCGATTAAATCGTTGCTGCAAGTCGTCCAAAACAAGGATCTATACGTGCGAACAAAGCTCAATAAATAAAACAACTCCAAATAAAATTCAAATAAATATTAATAGGAAGATAAAGAATTTATATGAATTTAGAAATTTGAATCACTCGAATCGGAGTTCAAATGAAGAAGTTATGACCAAAGGAAGATAGAGAATTGCATAAAATAAAAAAAGGGGGTTTTTCCTGATTTTTGGAATTATTTTCCAAAAGGAAAAGAATGAAAATGCCACGCGGGCGCCACTGGATAGCCACGGTGCAAAAAGAGGGGAGGTGGTGCCTAGGTGGCGCTGACGTGGATGCCACGTGGCTCGGCCACGTCGGCCCGAGTGGCGGCAAGACGGGAGCCGAGGGCTCATGGCGAATAGCGGCGCCCGGCGACCGTGAGGGCACCTACACGAAGAGGGAGCCACGGCAATGCTGGTGCTCACGGATTTGGGGACGCCTTGGCAGCAGGGAGACCGGCGGTGAGCGAGGAAGGCGGCGGCGGCGGCGGTTGAAGCCTTGGCAGCAGCGCTCGGTGAGGGCTCGAGGGCGGGGTTGTCTGCGACGGGAAGCCCTCGGCCTTGCGAACCCAGAGGTGGAGGGAGGCGCGGAGGTCCTTGAGGCGGCGCTAGAGGCGGCGGCGCACCTCCTGGGCGGCGGTGCCTGCAAAAATCCGTGAAGAGACGGCGAGAGAGGGAGAGTGGGTTGGGGAGGAGCTCAATGTAACATCTTGATTTTCTAAATAATTTTTAAAATGTGTAAAATAAATTAAAAATATTTTTGCTTTAGTGAGAATTCAAATTTGGGTTCTATTGGAAGGATTTGGGTTGTTGTGCCTCCTTCTTTGGAAAGCTCAACAATTCCCTGTAACCTATCTCTTTCGAGTCTTGTAGGTTTAGACTTCCTCTAAAGCTTAGACCTCGTCTCACCAGAGATACTCGTGATGATCGAGGCTTCCTTCCTTTGAGCTTGGTCATTTGGACCTCCTTGTTGGTTTGAATCTCTTAGGGTTCAAACCTCTTTTCTGTTCGAGACTTCTTCGCCTAAACTTCTTGTCGTTCGACACCTCTTGATGCCAGACCTCCTTTCATTCGGACCTCTATGCATCCCAATGGCTCTCTTGTGTGCCTTCGATTTTCCTAAGATCATTTGAACCATTTTGGCTTTTGCTCGACCAAGAAGACCTCCTTGAGTGAAATGTCCTCGGAACCACTCGCATGGACCTCCTTTGTACTTGATCTAGCGGTCCGCACCTCCTCCCATTTTTAATCTAAGGGTCTAGACCTCCCATGCGTTATGTCCCTTCATGGACCTCCCTTCGTTTCGAATCGGGCGGTTCAGACCTCCCTTTGATCTAAATCAGACGGCTTGGACCTCCTCACTTTGAATCCAAAGGCCCAGACCTCCCAGCGTTTGTTCTCTCGAGGACCTCCTCCTCCTGCTGGCTCTTGGGCTGTTGGACCTCCCTCTCGGAGATCCAACCGCTTAGACCTCCTCGCTAGACCTCCTTGGTGAGATCTCGACCGTCGGGACCTCCCCTGTCTGGACCTCCTTAACCTTTAGACCTCCTGTCCTTTGGGCTTAGGACCTCCTAAGCTGCTCGGACCTCCACGAGAACCTCCTCTGCGGGGTAAGACCTCCCTATGGTTGACAGGTGTTGATTTATTGCTAATTTAGGCGTTCTCATTTCGCCCCACTTACCGGGGCCTTAGACGTTCTCATACGTGGTATTTACTTTGAAGTGAGTCACTAAGCCGTACATGGATATTTTTCTTTGTTCCTTCCCATAGCGACCACGTGTCTTTTAGTGTACCTTTCACCGTGGTGGTGGTGACACCGCCTACGACAATCACCAACTTTTGACTTACCTCTATACTTATCCTTGCACGTAAGTACCTAGTTTTCTTCACCACTTTGACTACACATAGGTCAAACGTTCAACACATCACCCTTCTCCTTCTCCACACTCTGTTACTTTGGCTCTCGTCCAAGAACTCTTCCAGAAAGACCTTGGCTCTCACGACCTCCCATTTCACCGTTACTTCCTTTACAGTAAGTTCCTTTGATGATCTGCTCCACCCTTGTTTTCACCGGTGTCTTGAGTGATCTTGTCCTTCAGGGACCTCCTTTCGTGGACTTCTTTTGAAACTCGAGGTGCTCGTGTGAGGACCTCCTCTCTCGACCTTGTGCAAGCATCTCGCCTCTGGAACCTCTCGCCCTCTGCCTAGGTCATATCTTGGGACCTTCTCTAAAGACCTCTTTTTCTTTTGGTAAGCTAGACCTTCTCCAAAAGAACCTAATCTAAATATAATTCTTTTACATTAATTGGGTTTTGGAGATTTCTTTGGAGTTCTCCTGGTTCTTTATTTGAATCTTTATTGGATCTCTGTTTGAATCTTTTTGAATTTGCCTTCTATATATATGTAGATTGTGAAGATTCTGGGGAATCCGAAAGTTCTGAAGAAGAAGAATCTCTAAGTAGTGAGCAAGGCAAGTTGCATTCTTGATCATATTGCACCTAGTATATCAAATTAATTATGTCCAGTTTTAAAATGTATTGCATGCTATTTCTATCAAGTTAGTTCGATACCAGTTTTAACTTCATAGTTATACCCAGTTCCTTTGTATGACCTCTGTTGGTTTGATGCGAACACATTGTCACCTTTAGGTCAAACTTGGCTACATATAGAGTATGAGTCAAGATCATTTGAAAAACATATGCTTAGTCTTGCTTAGACCAAAATTATTGATTTGGGGAAATCTTTACCAACATAACCAAATAATGTTTTGAATGTTTTAACCATGACATTGGGTTGTCATGGAGGTATGAAAGTATTCTTTGGGAAGCAAAGAAAATGAAATGGATTTAGACTGGGCAAATTGGTTGGCTTGGTTGGTGCAAGTTTATGCACGGATCGTGTCTTTATGATAGATCGATGCCCTTGGGTTTGTGGAAGTCGCCCTAGTCATTTGAGGACCGGTCTTTGAGCGACCAATGCTAGGCCTATAATGGGTGATGCCAAAATCGTGCAACCACATGTCTCCAGTGTGGGCGTGGGACTGGTGAATAATTTGCAAAACTCCACCACATGTTGCTCCATTGGTGGTGTGGGAGGTCTTGTTGGCTAGTGGTCTTTGATGACCCATTGTTCCCCTTGGTGCAAGAGGGGCTTCATGGGATGGCTATCCATAGGGGTGAAACCTTAGCAAGGAAAGGCGTGGTGGAGCAATGCATTGTAAAGGCCTTGTCATGAGCTCTAGATCTCTTACCTTTGGAAGTGAGAGGTGGTATTGACGAATCTTGGGACAAACTAGAGTACTCATGTCGTGTGGGTAAAGTGCACAACCTCTGCAGAGTTAAATCTATTGAATAGCCGTGTCCACTGGTCAAGGACGTGCTGGCAAAGGCCACTTGAAGTTAGTTGTTGACTTTGGGAATTTCTGGAAATGATTTTCAAATCTGTTTTGGGACTGCCGTCCCATGGGTTTGGGCAGGGAGCCTAATGTCAGGAGGGTATCCTTCACCAAATAATGATGAATGCTATCCAACTGAAAAATTGCTTTGATAAAATGAATTCTATCTATTGAAAAACCTGCTTTGAAACTCAATAATGGTACTTAAAAGAAAATTGCTTTGTGCAAAATAACCATATTATGCCATCCTTGATTATCCCTTATGCATGTCATATTGTTAATCCACGGGTGCAACTTGCGAGCACAGTGGTAGTGCTCACTCTTGCTCATTACAATTTTTGCCAGAGAAGACTTTGGTAGTGATGAAGATCAAAGCGACTAGGTTATGCCTCCGGTCACCGCCTGTGGCTTGTTGATGGACCCTTTGCTTTCTTTTTCTCCTCTTGTGTACTTGTGCTTGGCCCAAGGCCACCTTGTAATCAACTCTGTTAAATATTATGTTTCAATAAAGGTGTGTTCGGATACCACCATTGTGTATTTTTTGTGAAGGGCTAGCCATGATCCTTGGGGTGGCTCGGGTTTCACAGGAACTTGGGAGTAAGCTTGGACCTCCATGTCCTCACCGAGGAGGGTATCTGAGAAGTACCGAGGTGGACTCAGATCTCCACGACCTCCTGGAGGCTCGTGGGAGGTCTTGGGAACACTCTCGAGACCTCCTCGTTCTCCTTTGTTTGGCTATGGAAAGGTTCTCGGGTGCTCCTCGGTTCTAAGACCCTCTCTCGGGTTGTGATCTCTCGACCTCCGGGAGGTCTTGCTGACCTCTGGCGGTCTTGGTGGTCAGCCCGAGAGGTCCTTGTGGACCTCTGGGAGGTCTCGCTGGACTTTCCAGAGGTCTGGAGGATCTCTCGGGAACCCTAGGATTGGGTCATCACAAAAGTGGTATCGAGCACTTCGACATGTAGTCAGTAACCTAGTAGAATGGTTATAGAATTTCAAAATTATTTTATGACAAAAGAAGAATAAAATGTTCTTTCTTACAGGTCATCTTTTCATCCTTACCTTCCTTCTTGCTTTTTTTCTTACCTCAATCCCATCTTACCTTGTTTCTTTCTACACACCCATTTATTAAGTTAAATGGTCGCCTTTATTCTGCAACTTCTTATTAGAGGTCTTGAGTTAAGTCCGGTGCTTAGGACCTCCTCAAAAAGGTAAGACACGAGTAGCATGATGTTTGGTGATTATAAACCTCGAAAAGGTTCTCCTGTTATTTCTTTTGCCTTGGTTTTCTTTTGTGAATTGTTTGGTTTGGGCTAGTTTCCTTAGCCTCTTCTCTTCTCTTTTCCTGACCACGGTGTTTGGACATTATGGCCACCTCTGGAAATGGCGGTGGTCACTCAAGCCATCATAGCCGAGCAAGTCGAGGGAGAGGTCGAGAATAGAGGAGTTGAGGGTGGGCAAGGGCAACCAAGATCACAGCCACCCCCACCTCCAGTTGGGGGTCCTACAGACTCAAATAATGGCCAATCAAGCTCATCTAATAAACCTACTCTCACGATCTGTTGCCAACACCCAATCTCTGCAAAGCCGCAGCGATAGCTCAACCTCAAGCTCAAGCTCCACCTCCACCAAGATCTACCATTGCTGAATTTATGAGGTTCGTCCTCCAACCTTCTCCAAGAGTCTTGAGCCCATGGATCTTGATGGTGGTTAAGAGCGGTGAGTAGGAAATTAGATATGGTGCAATGTCTGAGACCATGAAAGGGTGCTTTTTGCTTCTCACCAACTCAGTGGACCAGCCTCTGAGTGGTGGGACAACTTTAATCAGTCCCATGCTGATCCTCAGGCCATCACATGGGATGAGTTCAAGAAAGCATTTCATCGTGCTCATCTCCCACCCGGCATGATGTCATTAAAGAGGACAGAATTTCGTACCTTGAAGCAAGGCAGTCGTACTGTCAATGAGTATATGCATAAATTTAACCAGTTAGCAAGATATGCTCCGGGGGATGTTGCTACTGATGAAAGCAAGCAAGAACACTTTTTGGAAGGGTTGAATGATAATATTTCAGTTCATCTTGTTTCCCAGGAACACACTGACTTCCAGCAGCTTGTGAGCAAGGCCATCCGACAAGAGGATAAACTCCAAAAGATGGAGGGCCGAAAGAGAAAGAAAACTGCACAGAGGTTCAATCCAGGAGGATTCCCTAAGTCTAGGACCTCTCAGTCCCAGACCTCTCAGCACAAGTCCTCACGGACCTCCTCAAGGGCATCTGGGTCAGAGCAACGTACTAGCAAATCAAGTTATCATAGGACCTCTTCTGGGAGTCAATTTCAAAAGAAACCTTCCATGACCTCCTCGTAGGAGTGACTGTTTCTTTTTTGTAATGAAATTGGGCACTACGCTAATAAGTGCCCAAAGAAGCAACAAGTTCTTTGATCATCCAATCTGAACAAGGAGCATCGGCTCAAGGAAGTGCCTCAAGTGTGAAGCTTCGCTGCTAAGGTTATCAAGGGCCGTGTCACACATGTCACGCAAAAGAGGCACATGATGCACTGATGTGGTTCTCAGACGTTCCTGTCAATTCGTACCGACTTAGTTTTATTTGACTCGGGGCTTCCCATTCTTTTGTTTCTAGCAAATTTGTGGGAAATTGTGGGTTGTCTACAATTCCTTTGGTAAACCCTATGCTAATACATGTCCGGGTATAGATATGAGGACTAATACCCTCGCCCAAATCTCACCTTAGAGATTTTCGGAGTTTTATTTCATGCAGACTTGATAGTCTTGCCAACTCAAGGACCGGACGTAATCCTTGGAATGAACTGGTTGGCTAAGAATAAAGGTCGATTGATTGTGCTACTAAGTCTATAACACTTACCAATGAACAAGGAAGTCGGGTAGAGTTTAAGCCAAAGACCTCCCTTAAGACAGACTTCTTCTAACTAATGTAAAGGAGGTAGTGAAGTGGAAGACCTACCAAAGGGTCGAGAATATATGGATGTGTTCCCCGAGGAACTCCCCGAATGCCACCGATAGGGACATTTCTTTTCTAATTGAATTGGTCCTCGACAAGACCCATCTCAAAGAGACCTTACAGATGCCCTGTGAATGAACTTGTAGAACTCAAGAAACAGATCCAAGAATTGAAGGAAAAAGGATTTATTAGACCAAGCTCTTCACCATGGGGAGCACTGTGCTATTTGTTAAAAAGAAGGACAAGAGCTTGAGAATGTGTGTGGATTATAGATCACTCAATGAGGTCACTATTAAGAATAAATATCCATTACCAAGGATAGATGACCTCTTTGACCAACAAGGGGCAAGTGTGTTCTCCAAAATAGACCTAAGGTCCGGTTACCATCAACTTAAAATCGGGCGGAGGACATCCCTAAAGCTGCATTTACCACCGGTATGGACTATATGAGTTCACTGTGATGTCATTTGGATGACAAATGCTCCAACTTATTTTATGAGCATGATGAACAAAGTATTCATGGACTTCCTTGACAAGTTTGTAGTGGTATTTATTGATGATATTCTCATCTATTCTAAAATGAAGCGAGAACATGAGGAACACCTAAGAATGGTGTTGGGAAGACTTAGAGAGCAAAGACTCTATGCCAAGTTTAGTAAATGTGAATTTTGGCTAAGTCAAGTAGCCTTCTTAGGTCATATTATTTCAGCCAAAGGTGTAGTCAGAGACCCATCAAAGGTGGAAGCGGTCGAATCGAGACCTCCTAAAAGCAAAGGATCGAGGTAAGAAGTTTCTTGGACTAGTGGTTATTATAGAAGATTTATTAAAGACTTTTCTAAGACTGCTAGACCTCTTACTCAACTTCAAAAAGGAAAAGAGGTTTGAGTGGACTAAGACACATGAACAAAGTTTTCAGAGATTGAAGGAAAAGCTTACCACCGCCTCTGTGTTGATACTCCCGGACATTCAAAAGACTTTGAAGTATTTTGTGATGCATCCCATCAAGGTGCTGGGTGTGTGTTAATGCAAGATAGAAGGGTAGTGGCATATGCCTCTAGGCAGTTGAGACCTCATGAGGAGAACTACCCAACACATGATCTTGAACTAGCATTTGTTGTGCATGCCTTAAAGATATGGCGGCACTACCTCATTGGCAACCGATGTGAGGTATACTGACCACAAAAGTTTGAAATATATTTTCACACAAACAGAGCTGAACTTAAGACAAAGGAGGTGGTTAGAATTAATTAAGGACTATGACCTTGGGATACACTATCACCCTGTAAAGCCAACACGATGGTCGATGCTTTAAGTTTAAAAGGATATCAGAATACCTTGTCGGTCCAAAGAACAACAACCAAGACTATATGAGGAAATGAAGTACCTCAATGCGGAGATAGTAGAGCAAATTTGTGTGAACACCTTGGAGGTACATCCAATTGTCTGGACCAAATCAAAGAACAAAGAAGAAAGAGATGAAGACATCCAAGACATCAAGAGAAATATGAGAAGAGGTAAAGCCCGTGCTTTTATCAAGATGAGCAAGGAGTAGTATGGTTTGGTAGCCGAATCGTGTGCCAAACAACCAGAGATCAAACAACTCATTTTGGTGGAAGCACACGGATCACCATACTCCATCCACCCGGCGAGACCAAAATGTATCAAGACCTTAAAGAGAGGTACTTGGTGGACCAAGATGAAGCAAGATGTGGCTAAGTATGTGGCCCAATGTGATGTGTGTATGAGAGTTAAGGCTCTACACCAAAAACCCGCAGGTTTGTTACAACCCTTGCCCATACCCGAATGGAAATGGGAGCAAGTGGGCATGGATTTTATTATCGGTTGCGCTTAGGACCCAATCTGGGTATGACTCCATATGGGTGGTGGTTGATAGACTAACTAAGGTAGCCCATTTCATACCGCTTAAGACCACCTATAGTAGCAATGTCTTGGCGAGATCTATATATGGCGTAATTGTTTGTTTACATGGAGTGCCCAAAAGAATAGTATCGCATGTGAGGATCACAATTTACCTCAAGGTTTTGGCAAAGTTTGCATGAGGCTCTAGGTACTAAACTCAATTTTAGTATGCCTACCATCCTCAAACCGATGGGCAAACAGAGAGGTAAACCAAATATTGAAGATATGCTTAGGCATGTGCCTGGATTTTGGAAAAAATTTGGGACAAAAACTTGCCCTATGCTGAATTTTCTTACAATAATAGCTATCAAGCTAGCCTACAAATGTCTCCATTTGAGGCTTTGTATGGAAGACCTTGTAGAACACCTCCTCTCGGGATGAAGTTGGAGAACATCAAGCTGTATGGGCGGACCGATCAAAGATGCCGAGAGCAAAGTGAAATTGATTAAGGAACGATTGAGAGTGGCCCATCCGACAAAAGAGCTATGCCGACACCCGGCGTGAGGATTTATCCTTTGAGGTTGGTGATTTTGTATACCTCGAGTAACACCAATTCGGGAGTTAGAAGATTTGGATGAGAGGAAAGTTGGCACCAAGGTATGTAGGACCATACAAGATCTTAGCAAGACAAGGTGAAGTAGCATATAAACTGGAACTTCAGAGTCCTTGGCGGCAAGACACAACATTTTTCATGTATCACAACTAAGAAAATGCCTACGGTTTCTCAAGATCATATCAGAGTGGAGGACCCGGACTTACAAGAAGACCTTACATATGTGGAGCGACCCATTAAAATTCGGATGTTGCGAGCGAGTCACCAGAAGTAGAATTATCAAATCATACAAGGTGCAATGGAGCCATCATCCAGAGAGTGAAGCTACATGGGAAAAAGAAGAGGACCTCAAGATCAACTACCCCTACCTCTTTGCTGATTCTGTTTGAATCTCGAGGTCGAGATTCTTTTAAGGGGGGTAGGTTTGTAACATCTTGATTTTCTAAATACTTTTTAAAATGTGTAAAATAAATTAAAAATATTTTTGCTTTAGTGAGAATTCAAATTTGGGTTCTATTGGAAGGATTTGGGTTGTTGTGCCTCCTTTTGGAAAGCTCAACAATTCCCTCAGAACCTATCTCTTTGAGTCTTGTAGGTTTAGACTTCCTCTAAAGCTTAGACCTCGTCTCACCAGAGATACTCGTATGATCAGGCCTTCCTTCCTTTGAGCTTGGTCATTTGGACCTCTTTGTTGGTTTGAATCTCTTAGGTTCAAACCTCTTTTCTGCTCGACTTCTCTTCGCCTAAACTTCTTGTCGTCTGGACACCTCTTGATGCCCGCACCTCCTTTCATTCGACCTCTATGCATCCCAATGGCCCTCTTGTGTGCCTTCGATTTTTCCTAAGATCATTTGAACCATTTTGGCTTTTGCTCGACCAAGAAGACCTCCCTTGAGTGAAATGTCCTGGAACCACTCC
The DNA here is from genome assembly GCA_036346405.1 of Phyllostachys edulis. Classification (NCBI taxonomy): domain Eukaryota; kingdom Viridiplantae; phylum Streptophyta; class Magnoliopsida; order Poales; family Poaceae; genus Phyllostachys; species Phyllostachys edulis. Next base: position 17,317 of record JAYEVD010000725.1, read on the forward strand.
ACATGGACCTCCTTTGTACTTGATCTAGCGGTCCGCACCTCCTCCCATTTTTAATCCAAGGGTCTAGACCTCCCATGCGTTATGTCCCTTCATGGACCTCCCTTCGTTTCAATCAGGCGGTTCAGACCTCCCCTTGATCTAAATCGACGGCTTGGACCTCCTCACTTTGAATCCAAGGCCCAGACCTCCCAGCTGCGTTGTTCTCTCGAGGACCTCCTCCTCATGGCTCTTGGTCGTTGGACCTCCTCTCGGAGATCCAACCGCTTAGACCTCCTCGCTAGACCTCCTTGGTGAGATCGACCGACGGGACCTCCCCTGTCTGGACCTCCTAACCTTTAGACCTCCCTGCCCTGGGCTTAGGACCTCCTAAGCTGCTCGGACCTCCCCGAGAACCTCCTCTGCGGGGTAAGACCTCCCTATGGTTGACTGTGATGTTGCTAATTTGACCAAGCCCCACTTGCCTTAGGCGTTCTCATTTAGACGTATGTCTCATACGTGGTATTTACTTTGAAGTGAGTCACTAAGCCGTACATGGATATTTTTCTTTGTTCCTTCCCATAGCGACTTACGTGTCTTTTAATGTACCTTTCACCTGTGGTGGTGGTGACACCGCCTACGACAATCACCAACTTTTGACTTACCTCTATACTTATCCTTGGCACGTAAGTACCTAGTTTTCTTCACCACTTTGACTACACATAGACCAAACGCTCTAACACATCACCCTTCTCCTTCTCCACACTCTGTTACTTTGGCTCTCGCCCAAGAACTCTTCCAGGAAGACCTTGGCTCTCACGACCTCCCCTTTCACCCGTTACTTCCTTTACAGTAAGTTCCTTTGATGATCTGCTCCACCCTTGTTTTCGCCCGGTGTCTTGGTGATCTTGTCCTTCACAGACCTCCTTTTCGTGGACTTCTTTTGAAACTCGAGGTGCTCGTGTGAGGACCTCCTCTCTCGACCTTGTGCAAGCATCTCGCCTCTGGAACCTCTCGCCCTCTGCCTAGGTCATATCTTGGGACCTTCTCTAAAGACCTCTTTTTCTTTTGGTAAGCTAGACCTTCTCCAAAAGAACCTAATCTAAATATAATTCTTTTCTCATTAATTGGGTTTTGGAGTTTTCTTTGGAGTTCTCTGGTTCTTTATTTGGATCTTTATTGGATCTCTGTTTGAATCTTTTTTGAATTTGCCTTCTATATATATGTAGATTGTGAAGATTAGGGAATCCAAAGTTCAAGAAGAAGAATCTCTAAGTAGTGAGCAAGGCAAGTTGCATTCTTGATCATATTGCACCTAGTATATCAAATTAATTATGTCCGGTTTTAAAATGTATTGCACGCTTATTTCTATCAAGTTAGTTCAATACCGCTTTTAACTTCATAGTTATACCCAGTTCCTTTGTATGACCTCTGTTGGTTTGATGCGAACACATTGTCACCTTTAGGTCAAACTTGGTACATGCAGTAGTATGAGTCAAGACCATTTGAAAAACATATGCTTAGTCTTGCTTAGACCAAAATTATTGATTTGGGGAAATCTTTACCAACATAACCAATAATGTTTTGAATGTTTTCACCATGGCATTGGGTTGTCATGGAGGTATGAAAGTATTTTGGGGAAGCAAAGAAAATGAAATGGATTTAGACTGGGCGAAATTGGTTGGCTTGGTTGGTGCAAGTTTATGCACGGATCGTGTCTTTATGATAGATCGATGCCCTTGGGTTTGTGGAAGTCGCCCTAGTCATTTGAGGACCGGTCTTTGAGCGACCAATGCTAGGCCTATAATGGGTCGATGCCAAAATCGTGCAACCACATGTCTCCGGTGTGGGGCGTGGGACTGGTGAATAATTTGCAAAACTCCACTACATCTTTGCTCCATTGGTGGTGTGGGAGGTCTTGTTGGCTAGTGGTCTTTGATGACCCATTGTTCCCACTTGGTGCAAGAGGGGCTTCACGGATGGCTATCCATAGGGGTGAAACCTTAGCAAGGAAAGGCGTGGTGGAGCAATGCATTGTAAAGGCCTTGTCATGAGCTCTAGATCTCTTACCTTTGGAAGTGAGAGGTGGTATTGACGAATCTTGGGACAAACTAGAGTACTCATGTCGTGTGGGTAAAGTGCACAACCTCTGCAGAGTTAAATCTATTGAATAGCCGTGTCCACGGTCAAGGACGTCTTGGCAAAGGCCACTTGAAGTTAGTTGTTGACTTTGGGAATTTCTCGAAATGATTTTCAAATCTGTTTTGGGACCGCCGTCCCATGGGTTTGGGCAGGAGCCTAATGTCGAGGGTATCCTTCACCAAATAATGATGAATGCTATCCAACCGAAAAATTGCTTTGGTAAAATGAATTTTATCTATTGAAAGACACCTTTGAAACTCAATAATGGTACTTAAAAGAAAATTGCTTTGTGCAAAATAACCATATTATGCCATCCTTGATTATCCCTTATGCATGTCATATTGTTAATCCACGGGTGCAACTTTGAAGCACACAGTGGTAGTGCTCACTCTTGCTCATTACAATTTTTGCCAGAGAAGACTTTGGTAGTGATGGAGATCAAAGCAGACTAGGTTATGCCTCGGTCATTTGCACTGTGGCTTGTTGATGGACCCTTTTGCTTTCTTTTTATCGCTCTTGTGTACTTGTGCTTGGCCCAAGGCCACCTTGTAATCAACTCTGTTAAATATTATGTTTCAATAAAGGTGTGTTAGGGATACCACCATTGTGTATTTTGTTGTGAAGGGCTAGCCATGATCCTTGGGGTCTGCTCGGGTTTCACAGGAACTTGGGAGTAAGCTTGGACCTCCATGTCCTCACCGAGGAGGGTATGCGAAGGTCTTGAGGTGGACTCAGATCTCCACGACCCCCCTGGAGGCTCGTGGGAGGTCTTGGGAACACTCTCGACCTCCTCGTTCTCCTTTGTTTGGCTATGGAAAGGTTCTCGGGTGCTCCTCGGTTCTAAGACCCTCTCTCGGGTTGTGATCTCCTGGACCTCCAGGAGGTCTTGCTGGACCTCCTGGCAGGTCTTGGTGGTCAGCCCGAGAGGTCCTTTGTGGACCTCCTGGGAGGTCCTGCTGGACTTTCCAGAGGTCCTGGAGGATCTCTCGGGAACCCTAGGATTGGGTCATCACAAAAAGTGGTATCAGAGCACTTCTGACTGTAAGCCGTAACCTAGTAGAATGGTTATAGAATTTCAAAATTATTTTATGACGAAAGAAGAATAAAATGTTCTTTCTTACAGGTCATCTTTTCATCCTTACCTTCCTTACATTTGCTTTTTCTTACCTCAATCCCATCTTACCTTGTTTCTTTCTACACACCCATTTATTAAGTTAAATGGACTGCCTTATTCCTGCAACTTCTTATTAGAGGTCTTGAGTTAAGTCTGGTGCTTAGGACCTCCCTCAAAAAGGTAAGACACGAGTAGCATGATGTTTGGTGATTATAAACCTCGAAAAGGTTCTCCCTGTTATTTCTTTTGCCTTGGTTTTCTTTTGCCGAATTGTTTGGTTTGGGCTAGTTTCCCTTAGCCTCTTCTCTTCTCTTTTCCCAGCCACGGTGTTTGGACATTATGGCCACCTCTGGAAATGGCAGTGGTCACTCAAGCCATCATAGCCGACAAGCTGAGGGAGAGGCTGAGAATAGAGGAGTTGAGGGTGGGCAAGGGCAACCAGCATCACAGCCACCCCCACCTCCAGTTGGGGGTCCTACCTGGACTCAAATAATGGCCAATCAAGCTCATCTAATAAACCTACTCTCACAGTCTGTTGCCAACACCCAATCTCTGCAAGCTGCAGCAGTAGCTCAACCTCAAGCTCAAGCTCCACCTCCACCAAGATCTACCATTGCTGAATTTATGAGGTTACGTCCTCCAACCTTCTCCAGTAGTGCTGAGCCCATGGATGCTGATGACTGGTTAAGAGCAGTGAGTAGGAAATTAGATATGGTGCAATGTACAGACCATGAAAGGGTACTCTTTGCTTCTCACCAACTCGGTGGACCGACCTCGAGTGGTGGGACAATTTTAATCATCCCATCTCGATCCTCGTGCCATCACATGGGATGAGTTCAAGAAAGCATTTCATCGTGCTCATCTCCCACCGGCATGATGTCATTAAAGAGGACGAATTTCGTACCTTGAAGCAAAGCGACAGATGTCAATGAGTATATGCATAAATTTAACCGATTAGCAAGATATGCTCAGGGGATGTTACTCTTGATGAAAGCAACAAGAACACTTTTGGAAGGGTTGAATGATAATATTTCAGTTCATCTTGTTTCCCAGGAACACACTGACTTCCAGCAGCTTGTGAGCAAGGCCATCCGACAAGAGGATAAACTCCAAAAGATGGAGGGCCGAAAGAGAAAGAAAACTGCACAGAGGTTCAATCCAGGAGGATTCCCTAAGTCTAGGACCTCTCAGTCCCAGACCTTTCAGCACAAGTCCTCACGGACCTCCTCAAGGGCATCTGGGTCAGAGCAACGTACTAGCAAATCAAGTTATCATAGGACCTCTTCTGGGAGTCAATTTCAAAAGAAACCTTCCATGACCTCCTCGGCCGGAGTGACCTGTTTCTTTTGTAATGAAATTGGGCACTACGCTAATAAGTGCCCAAAGAAGCAACAAGTTGCTGCATCAGTCCAATCTGAACAAGGAGCATCGGCTCAAGGAAGTGCCTCAAGTGTGAAGCCTGCTGCTAAGGTTATCAAGGGCCGTGTCACACATGTCACGGCAAAAGAGGCACATGATGCACCTGATGTGGTTCTCGGTACGTTCCCTGTCAATTCCGCACCACTTAGTTTTATTTGACTCGGGGCTTCCCATTCTTTTGTTTCTAGCAAATTTGTGGGAAATTGTGGGTTGTCTACAATTCCTTTGGTAAACCCTATGCTAATACATGTCCGGGTATAGATATGAGGACTAATACCCTCGCCCAAATCTCACCTTAGAGATTTACGAGTTTTATTTCATGCAGACTTGATAGTCTTGCCAACTCAAGGAATGGACGTAATCCTTGGAATGAACTGGTTGGCTAAGAATAAAGGTCGATTGATTGTGCTACTAAGTCTATAACACTTACCAATGAACAAGGAAGTCGGGTAGAGTTTAAGCCAAAGACCTCCCTTAAGACAGACTTCTTCTAACTAATGTAAAGGAGGTAGTGAAGTGGAAGACCTACCAAAGTGGTCGAGAATATATGGATGTGTTCCCCGAGGAACTCCTCGAATGCCACCGATAGGGACATTTCTTTTCTAATTGAATTGGTCCTCGACAAGACACCCATCTCAAAGAGACCTTCTGAGGATGCTGTGAATGAACTTGTAGAACTCAAGAAACAGATCCAAGAATTGAAGGAAAAAGGATTTATTAGACCAAGCTCTTCACCATGGGGAGCACTGTGCTATTTGTTAAAAAGAAGGACAGTAGCTTGAGAATGTGTGTGGATTATAGATCACTCAATGAGGTCACTATTAAGAATAAATATCCATTACCAAGGATAGATGACCTCTTTGACCAACTTAAGGGGCAAGTGTGTTCTCCAAAATAGACCTAAGGTTCTGGTTACCATCAACTTAAAATCGGGCGGAGGACATCCCTAAAAGCGCATTTACCACGGTATGGACTATATGAGTTCACTGTGATGTCATTTGGACTGACAAATGCTCCAGCTTATTTTATGAGCATGATGAACAAAGTATTCATGGACTTCCTTGACAAGTTTGTAGTGGTATTTATTGATGATATTCTCATCTATTCTAAAAATGAAGCAGAACATGAGGAACACCTAAGAATGGTGTTGGGAAGACTTAGAGAGCAAGCACTCTATGCCAAGTTTAGTAAATGTGAATTTTGGCTAAGTCAAGTAGCCTTCTTAGGTCATATTATTTCAGCCAAAGGTGTAGTCAGAGCCCATCAAAGGTGGAAGCGGTCTGAATCGAGACCTCCTAAAAGCAAAGGATCGAGGTAAGAAGTTTCCTTGGACTAGTTGGTTATTATAGAAGATTTATTAAAGACTTTTCTAAGGCTGCTAGACCTCTTACTCAACTTCAAAAAGGAAAAGAGGTTTGAGTGGACTAAGACACGTGAACAAAGTTTTCAGAGATTGAAGGAAAAGCTTACCACCGCTCTGTGTTGATACTCCTGCACATTCAAAAAGACTTTGAAGTATTTTGTGATGCATCCCATCAAGGTGCAGGGCGTGTGTTAATGCAAGATAGAAGGGTAGTGGCATATGCCTCTAGACAGTTGAGACCTCATGAGGAGAACTACCCAACACATGATCTTGAACTAGCAAATTGTGCATGCCTTAAAGATATGGCGGCACTACCTCATTGGCAACCGATGTGAGGTATACATGACCACAAAAGTTTGAAATATATTTTCACACAAACAGAGCTGAACTTAAGACAAAGGAGGTGGTTAGAATTAATTAAGGACTATGACCTTGGGATACACTATCACCTGTAAAGCCAACATGATGGTGATGCTTTAAGTCTAAAAGGATCTTGTAATACCTTGTCGGTCCCAGAACAACAACCAAGACTATATGAGGAAATGAAGTACCTCAACGGAGATAGTAGAGCAAGGTGTGTGAACACCTTGGAGGTACATCCAATTGTCCCGACCAAATCAAAGAACAAAGAAGAAAGAGATGAAGACATCCAAGACATCAAGAGAAATATGAGAAGAGGTAAAGCCCGTGCTTTCTTCAAGATGAGCAAGGAGTAGTATGGTTTGGTAGCGAATCTGGTGCCAAACAACCGGAGATCAAACAACTCATTTTGGTGGAAGCACACGGATCACCATACTCCATCCACCCGGCAAAGACCAAAATGTATCAAGACCTTAAAGAGAGGTCTTGGTGGACCAAGATGAAGCAAGATGTGGCTAAGTATGTGGCCCAATGTGATGTGTGTATGAGAGTTAAGGCTCTACACCAAAAACCCATGAGTTTGTTACAACCCTTGCCCATACCGAATGGAAATGGGAGCAAGTGGGCATGGATTTTATTATCGGTGCGCCTAGGACCCAACTGCAGGTATGACTCCATATGGGTGGTGGTTGATAGACTAACTAAGGTAGCCCATTTCATACCGCTTAAGACCACCTATAGTAGCAATGTCTTGGCAGATCTATATATGGCCGTAATTGTTTGTTTACATGGAGTGCCCAAAAGAATAGTATCGACATGAGGATCACAATTTACCTCAAGGTTTTGGCAAAGTTTGCATGAGGCTCTAGGTACTAAACTCAATTTTAGTACAGCCTACCATCCTCAAACCGATGGGCAAAGCAGAGAGGGTAAACCAAATATTGGAAGATATGCTTAGGGCATGTGCCTGGATTTTGGAAAAATTTGGGACAAAAACTTGCCCTATGCTGAATTTTCTTACAATAATAGCTATCAAGCTAGCCTACAAATGTCTCCATTTGAGGCTTTGTATGGAAGACCTTGTAGAACACCTCTCCTCGGGATGAAGTTGGAGAACATCAAGCTGATGGGCGGACACGATCAAAGATCTTTGAGAGCAAAGTGAAATTGATTAAGGAACGATTGAGAGTGGCCCGATCCGACAAAAGAGCTATCTTGACACCCGACGTGAGGATTTATCCTTTGAGGTTGGTGATTTTGTATACCTCGAGTAACACCAATTCGGGAGTTAGAAGATTTGGATGAGAGGAAAGTTGGCACCAAGGTATGTAGGACCATACAAGATCTTAGCAAGACAAGGTGAAGTAGCATATAAACTGGAACTTCGAGTCCTTGGCGGCAAGACACAACATTTTTCATGTATCACAACTAAGAAAATGCCTACGGTTTCTCAAGATCATCTTTGAGTGGAGGACCCGGACTTACAAGAAGACCTTACATATGTGGAGCGACCCATTAAAATTCTGGATGTTGCAGAGCGAGTCACCAGAAGTAGAATTATCAAATCATACAAGGTGCAATGGAGCCATCATCCAGAGAGTGAAGCTACATGGGAAAAAGAAGAGGACCTCAAGATCAACTACCCTACCTCTTTCTCGATTTCATTTGAATCTCGAGGTCGAGATTCTTTTAAGGGGTAGGTTTGTAACATCTTGATTTTCTAAATACTTTTTAAAATGTGTAAAATAAATTAAAACTATTTTTGCTTTAGTGAGAATTCAAATTTGGGTTCTATTGGAAGGATTTGGGTTGTTGTGCCTCCTTTTGGAAAGCTCAACAATTCCCAGTAACCTATCTCTTTCGAGTCTTGTAGGTTTAGACTTCCTCTAAAGCTTAGACCTCGTCTCACCAGGAGATACTCGTATGATCAGGCCTTCCTTCCTTTGAGCTTGGTCATTTGGACCTCTTTGTTGGTTTGAATCTTTTAGGGTTCAAACCCCTTTTCTGTTCAGACTTCTCTTCAGTCTAAACTTCTTGTCGTCTGGACACCTTTTGATGCCCAGACCTCCTTTCATTCGGACCACTATGCATCCCAATGGCCCTCTTGTGTGCCTTCGATTTTTCCTAAGATCATTTGAACCATTTTGGCTTTTGCTCTGGACCAAGAAGACCTCCCTTGAGTGAAATGCCTCTGGAACCACTCCGCATGGACCTCCTTTGTACTTGATCTAGCGGTCCAGACCTCCTCCCATTTTTAATCCAAGGGTCTAGACCTCCCATGCGTTATGTCCCTTCATGGACCTCCCCTTCGTTCTGAATCGGGCGGTTCAGACCTCCCTTGATCTAAATCTGACGGCTTGGACCTCCTCACTTTGAATCCAAAGGCCCAGACCTCCCAGTAGCGTTTGTTCTCTCTGAGGACCTCCTCCTCGCTGGCTCTTGGTCGTTGGACCTCCTCTCGGAGATCCAACCGCTTAGACCTCCTCGCTAGACCTCCCTTGGTGAGATCCTGACCGTCAGGACCTCCCCCTGTCTGGACCTCCTTAACCTTTAGACCTCCCTGTCCCTGGGCTTAGGACCTCCTAAGCTGCTCGGACCTCCCGAGAACCTCCTCTGCGGGGTAAGACCTCCCTATGGTTGACAGATGTTGCTAATTTGACTGGCCCCACTTGCCATGTACCTTAGACGTCTAATTCTCACACGTGGTATTTACTTTGAAGTGAGTCACTAAGCCGTACATGGATATTTTTCTTTGTTCCTTCCCATAGCGACTTACGTGTCTTTTAATGTACCTTTCACCTGTGGTGGTGGTGACACGCCTCGACAATCACCAACTTTTGACTTACCTCTATACTTATCCTTGGCACGTAAGTACCTAGTTTTCTTCACCACTTTGACTACACATAGACCAAACGTTCTAACACATCACCCTTCTCCTTCTCCACACTCTGTTACTTTGGCTCTCGTCCAAGAACTCTTCCAGGAAGACCTTGGCTCTCACGACCTCCCATTTCACCGTTACTTCCTTTACAGTAAGTTCCTTTGATGATCTGCTCCACCCTTGTTTTCGCCGGTGTCTTGGTGATCTTGTCCTTCACAGGACCTCCTTTCGTGGACTTCTTTTGAAACTCGAGGTGCTCGTGTGAGGACCTCCTCTCGACCTTGTGCAAGCATCTCGCCTCTGGAACCTCTCGCCCTCTGCCTAGGTCATATCTTGGGACCTTCTCTAAAGACCTCTTTTTCTTTTGGTAAGCTAGACCTTCTCCAAAAGAACCTAATCTAAATATAATTCTTTTCTCGTAATTGGGTTTTGAGATTTCTTTGGAGTTCTCTGGTTCTTTATTTGGATCTTTATTGGATCTCTGCTTGAATCTTTTTTGAATTTGCCTTCTATATATATGTAGATTGTGAAGATTAGGGAATCCAAAGTTCAAGAAGAAGAATCTCTAAGTAGTGAGCAAGGCAAGTTGCATTCTTGATCATATTGCACCTAGTATATCAAATTAATTATGTCCAGGTTTTAAAATGTATTGCATGCTTATTTCTATCAAGTTAGTTCAATACCGCTTTTAACTTCATAGTTATACCCAGTTCCTTTGTATGACCTCTGTTGGTTTGGATGCGAACACATTGTCACCTTTAGGTCAAACTTGGCTAATATAGATAGTATGAGTCAAGACCATTTGAAAACATATGCTTAGTCTATGCTTAGACCAAAATTATTGATTTGGGGAAATCTTTACCAACATAACCAAATAATGTTTTGAATGTTTTCACCATGGCATTGGGTTGTCATGGAGGTATGAAAGTATTCTTTGGGGAAGCAAAGAAAAGAAAATGGATTTAGGCTGGGGCGAAATTGGTTGGCTTGGTTGGTGCAAGTTTATGCAGGATCGTGCCTTTATGATAGATCGATGCCCTTGGGTTTGTGGAAGTCGCCCTAGTCATTTGAGGACCGGTCTTTGAGCGACCAATGCTAGGCCTATAATGGGTGATGCCAAAATCGTGCAACCACATGTCTCCGGTGTGGGCGTGGGACTGGTGAATAATTTGCAAAACTCCACTACATCTTTGCTCCATTGGTGGTGTGGGAGGTCTTGTTGGCTAGTGGTCTTTGATGACCCATTGTTCCCATTGGTGCAAGAGGGGCTTTCACGGATGGCTATCCATAGGGGTGAAACCTTAGCAAGGAAAGGCGTGGTGGAGCAATGCATTGTAAAGGCCTTGTCATGAGCTCTAGATCTCTTACCTTTGGAAGTGAGAGGTGGTATTGACGAATCTTGGGACAAACTAGAGTACTCATGTCGTGTGGGTAAAGTGCACAACCTCTGCAGAGTTAAATCTATTGAATAGCCGTGTCCACGGTCAAGGGCGTCTTGGCAAAGGCCACTTGAAGTTAGTTGTTGACTTTGGGAATTTCGAAATGATTTTCAAATCTGTTTTGGGACCGCCGTCCCATGGGTTTGGGCGAGGAGCCTAATGTCGAGAGGTATCCTTCACCAAATAATGATGAATGCTATCCAAGCGAAAAATTGCTTTGGTAAAATGAATTTTATCTATTGAAAGACACGCTTTGAAACTCAATAATGGTACTTAAAAGAAAAATTGCTTTGTGCAAAATAACCATATTATGCCATCCTTGATTATCCCTTATGCATGTCATATTGTTAATCCACGGGTGCAACTTGCAGCACAATGGTAGTGCTCACTCTTGCTCATTACAATTTTGCCAGAGAAGACTTTGGTAGTGATGGAGATCAAAGCAGCTAGGTTATGCCTCCAGTCAGCTGCCTGTGGCTTGTTGATGGACCCTTTTGCTTTCTTCTGCTCTTGTGTACTTGTGCTTGGCCCAAGGCCACCTTGTAATCAACTCTGTTAAATATTATGTTTCAATAAAGGTGTGTTCGGGATACCACCATTGTGTATTTTGTTGTGAAGGGCTAGCCATGATCCTTGGGACTGGCTCGGGTTTCACAGGGAACTTGGGAGTAAGCTTGGACCTCCATGTCCTCACCGAGGAGTATCACGCGAAGGTACTTGAGGTGGACTCAGATCTCCACGACCTCCCTGGAGGCTCGTGGGAGGTCTTGGGAACACTCTCGACCTCCTCGTTCTCCTTTGTTTGGCTATGGAAAGGTTCTCGGGTGCTCCTCGGTTCTAAGACCCTCTCTCGGGTTGTGATCTCTGGACCTCCAGGAGGTCTTGGCTGACCTCTGGCAGGTCTTGGTGGTCAGCCCGAGAGGTCCTTTGTGGACCTCTGGGAGGTCTGCTGACTTTCCAGAGGTCTGGAGGATCTCTCGGGAACCCTAGGATTGGGTCATCACAAAAAGTGGTATCGAGCACTTCGACCGTAGTCGTAACCTAGTAGAATGGTTATAGAATTTCAAAATTATTTTATGACAAAAGAAGAATAAAATGTTCTTTCTTACAGGTCATCTTTTCATCCTTACCTTCCTTACATTGCTTTTTCTTACCTCAATCCCATCTTACCTTGTTTCTTTCTACACACCCATTTATTAAGTTAAATGGACCGCCTTATTCTGCAACTTCTTATTAGAGGTCTTGAGTTAAGTCGGTGCTTAGGACCTCCCTCAAAAAGGTAAGACACGAGTAGCATGATGTTTGGTGATTATAAACCTCGAAAAGGTTCTCCTGTTATTTCTTTTGCCTTGGTTTTCTTTTTGTGAATTGTTTGGTTTGGGCTAGTTTCCTTAGCCTCTTCTCTTCTCTTTTCCCACCACGGTGTTTGGACATTATGGCCACCTCTGGAAATGGCGGTGGTCACTCAAGCCATCATAGCCAGATGCAAAGGGAGAGGCCGAGAATAGAGGAGTTGAGGGTGGGCAAGGGCAACCAACATCACAGACCACCCCCACCTCCAGTTGGGGGTCCTACAGACTCAAATAATGGCCAATCAAGCTCATCTAATAAACCTACTCTCACGATCTGTTGCCAACACCCAATCTCGCAAGCTGCAGCGATAGCTCAACCTCAAGCTCAAGCTCCACCTCCACCAAGATCTACCATTGCTGAATTTATGAGGTTCGTCCTCCAACCTTCTCCAAGAGTGCCGAGCCCATGGATCTTGATGGTGGTTAAGAGCAGTGAGTAGGAAATTAGATATGGTGCAATGTACAGACCATGAAAGGGTACTCTTTGCTTCTCACCAACTCAGTGGACCAGCCTCTGAGTGGTGGGACAATTTTAATCAGTCCCATGCTGATCCTCAGGCCATCACATGGGATGAGTTCAAGAAAGCATTTCATCGTGCTCATCTCCCACCCGGCATGATGTCATTAAAGAGGACTGAATTTCGTACCTTGAAGCAAGGCATCGATCTTGTCAATGAGTATATGCATAAATTTAACCGATTAGCAAGATATGCTCAGGGGATGTTGCTCTTGATGAAAGCAAGCAAGAACACTTTTGGAAGGGTTGAATGATAATATTTCAGTTCATCTTGTTTCCCAGAACACACCGACTTCCAGTGACTTGTGAGCAAGGCCATCCGACAAGAGGATAAACTCCAAAAGATGGAGGGCGAAGAGAAAGAAAATCGCACAGAGGTTCAATCCGGGAGGATTCCTAAGTCTAGGACCTCTCACCCCAGACCTCTCGGACAAGTCCTCACGGACCTCCTCAAGGGCATCTGGGTCGAGCAACGTACTAGCAAATCAAGTTATCATAGGACCTCTTCGAGTCAATTTCAAAAGAAACCTTCCATGACCTCCTCGTAGGAGTGACTGTTTCTTTTGTAATGAAATTGGGCACTACGCTAATAAGTGCCCAAAGAAGCAACAAGTTGTTTGCATCATCCAATCTGAACAAGGAGCATCGGCTCAAGGAAGTGCCTCAAGTGTGAAGCTTCTTTGCTAAGGTTATCAAGGGCCGTGTCACACATGTCACGGCAAAAGAGGCACATGATGCACGATGTGGTTCTCGATGCGTTCCTGTCAATTCCGCATCACTTAGTTTTATTTGACTCTGGGCTTCCCATTCTTTTGTTTCTAGCAAATTTGTGGGAAATTGTGGGTTGTCTACAATTCCTTTGGTAAACCCTATGCTAATACATGTCCGGGTATAGATATGAGGACTAATACCCTCTGCCCAAATCTCACCTTAGAGATTTACGAGTTTTATTTCATGCAGACTTGATAGTCTTGCCAACTCAAGGACCGGGCGTAATCCTTGGAATGAACTGGTTGGCTAAGAATAAAGGTCAGATTGATTGTGCTACTAAGTCTATAACACTTACCAATGAACAAGGAAGTCGGGTAGAGTTTAAGCCAAAGACCTCCCTTAAGACAGGACTTCTTCTAACTAATGTAAAGGAGGTAGTGAAGCTGGAAGACCTACCAAATGGTCGAGAATATATGGATGTGTTCCCTGAGGAACTCCCTGGAATGCCACCTGATAGGGACATTTCTTTTCTAATTGAATTGGTCCCTGGGACAGCACCCATCTCAAAGAGACCTTACAGGATGCCTGTGAATGAACTTGTAGAACTGAAGAAACAGATCCAAGAATTGAAGGAAAAAGGATTTATTAGACCAAGCTCTTCACCATGGGGAGCACCTGTGCTATTTGTTAAAAAGAAGGACAGTAGCTTGAGAATGTGTGTGGATTATAGATCACTCAATGAGGTCACTATTAAGAATAAATATCCATTACCAAGGATAGATGACCTCTTTGACCAACTTAAGGGGGCAAGTGTGTTCTCCAAAATAGACCTAAGGTCTGGTTACCATCAACTTAAAATCAGGCCAGAGGACATCCCTAAAACTGCATTTACCACCAGGTATGGACTATATGAGTTCAACTGTGATGTCATTTGGAGTGACAAATGCTCCAGCTTATTTTATGAGCATGATGAACAAAGTATTCATGGACTTCCTTGACAAGTTTGTAGTGGTATTTATTGATGATATTCTCATCTATTCTAAAAATGAAGCAGAACATGAGGAACACCTAAGAATGGTGTTGGGAAGACTTAGAGAGCAAAGCACTCTATGCCAAGTTTAGTAAATGTGAATTTTGGCTAAGTCAAGTAGCCTTCTTAGGTCATATTATTTCAGCCAAAGGTGTAGTCAGAGACCCATCAAAGGTGGAAGCGGTCTGAGCGGAGACCTCCTAAAAGCAGTGGTCGAGGTAAGAAGTTTTCTTGGACTAGTGGTTATTATAGAAGATTTATTAAAGACTTTTCTAAGACTGCTAGACCTCTTACTCAACTTCTGAAAAAGGAAAAGAGGTTTGAGTGGACTAAGACCTGTGAACAAAGTTTTCAGAGATTGAAGGAAAAGCTTACCACCGCTCCTGTGTTGATACTCCTGGACATTCAAAAAGACTTTGAAGTATTTTGTGATGCATCCCATCAAGGTGCAGGGTGTGTGTTAATGCAAGATAGAAGGGTAGTGGCATATGCCTCTAGACAGTTGAGACCTCATGAGGAGAACTACCCAACACATGATCTTGAACTAGCATTTGTTGTGCATGCCTTAAAGATATGGCGGCACTACCTCATTGGCAACCGATGTGAGGTATACTGACCACAAAAGTTTGAAATATATTTTCACACAAACAGTGAACTTAAGACAAAGGAGGTGGTTAGAATTAATTAAGGACTATGACCTTGGGATACACTATCACCTGTAAAGCCAACACAATGGTGATGCTTTAAGCGAAAAGGATCTTGTAATACCTTGTCGGTCAAAGCAACAACAACCAAGACTATATGAGGAAATGAAGTACCTCAACGGAGATAGTAGAGCAAGGTGTGTGAACACCTTGGAGGTACATCAATTGTCTGGACCAAATCAAAGAACAAAGAAGAAAGAGATGAAGACATCCAAGACATCAAGAGAAATATGAGAAGAGGTAAAGCCCCTGTGCTTTCATCAAGATGAGCAAGGAGTAGTATGGTTTGGTAGCGAATCGTGTGCCAAACAACCAGGAGATCAAACAACTCATTTTGGTGGAAGCACACGGATCACCATACTCCATCCACCCGGCAAGACCAAAATGTATCAAGACCTTAAAGAGAGGTCTTGGTGGACCAAGATGAAGCAAGATGTGGCTAAGTATGTGGCCCAATGTGATGTGTGTATGAGAGTTAAGGCTCTACACCAAAAACCCTTGAGTTTGTTACAACCCTTGCCCATACCCGAATGGAAATGGGAGCAAGTGGGCATGGATTTTATTATCGGTTGCGCCTAGGACCCAACTGGTATGACTCCATATGGGTGGTGGTTGATAGACTAACTAAGGTAGCCCATTTCATACCGTTAAGACCACCTATAGTAGCAATGTCTTGGCAGATCTATATATGGCGTAATTGTTTGTTTACATGGAGTGCCCAAAAGAATAGTATCGCACAGAGGATCACAATTTACCTCAAGGTTTTGGCAAAGTTTGCATGAGGCTCTAGGTACTAAACTCAATTTTAGTACTGCCTACCATCCTCAAACCGATGGGCAAGCAGAGAGGGTAAACCAAATATTGGAAGATATGCTTAGGGCATGTGCCTGGATTTTGGAAAAAATTTGGGACAAAAACTTGCCCTATGCTGAATTTTCTTACAATAATAGCTATCAAGCTAGCCTACAAATGTCTCCATTTGAGGCTTTGTATGGAAGACCTTGTAGAACACTCTCCTGCGGGATGAAGTTGGAGAACATCAAGCTGTATGGGCGGACACGATCAAAGATCTTTGAGAGCAAAGTGAAATTGATTAAGGAACGATTGAGAGTGGCCGATCCCGATAAAAGAGCTATCTTGACACCCGACGTGGGATTTATCCTTTGAGGTTGGTGATTTTGTATACCTCGAGTAACACCAATTCGGGAGTTAGAAGATTTGGATGAGAGGAAAGTTGGCACCAAGGTATGTAGGACCATACAAGATCTTAGCAAGACAAGGTGAAGTAGCATATAAACCTGGAACTTCGAGTCCTTGGCGGCAAGACACAACATTTTTCATGTATCACAACTAAGAAAATGCCTACGGTTTCTCGAAGATCATCTTGTAGTGGAGGACCTGGACTTACAAGAAGACCTTACATATGTGGAGCGACCCATTAAAATTCTGGATGTTGCAGAGCGAGTCACCGTAAGTAGAATTATCAAATCATACAAGGTGCAATGGAGCCATCATCCAGAGAGTGAAGCTACATGGGAAAAAGAAGAGGACCTCAAGATCAACTACCCTACCTCTTTCTTCGATTTCTGTTTGAATCTCGAGGTCGAGATTCTTTTAAGGGGTAGGTTTGTAACATCTTGATTTTCTAAATACTTTTTAAAATGTGTAAAATAAATTAAAACTATTTTTGCTTTAGTGAGAATTCAAATTTGGGTTCTATTGGAAGGATTTGGGTTGTTGTGCCTCCTTTTTGGAAAGCTCAACAATTCCAGTAACCTATCTCTTTTGAGTCTTGTAGGTTTAGACTTCCTCTAAAGCTTAGACCTCGTCTCACCAGAGATACTCGTATGATCGGGCCTTCCTTCCTTTGAGCTTGGTCATTTGGACCTCTTTGTTGGTTTGAATCTCTTAGGTTCAAACCTCTTTTCTGCTCGACTTCTCTTGATCTAAACTTCTTGTCGTTCGACACCTCTTGATGCCAGACCTCCTTTCATTCGGACCTCTATGCATCCCAATGGCAATCTTGTGTGCCTTCGATTTTTCCTAAGATCATTTGAACCATTTTGGCTTTTGCTCTGGACCAAGAAGACCTCCCTTGAGTGAAATGTCCTCGGAACCACTCCACATGGACCTCCTTTGTACTTGATCTAGCGGTCCAGACCTCCTCCCATTTTTAATCTAAGGGTCTAGACCTCCCATGCGTTATGTCCCTTCATGGACCTCCCCTTCGTTCTGAATCGGGCGGTTCAGACCTCCCCTTTGATCTAAATCGGACGGCTTGGACCTCCTCACTTTGAATCCAAAGGCCCAGACCTCCCAGTAGCGTTTGTTCTCTCGAGGACCTCCTCCTCTCATGCTCTTGGTCGTTGGACCTCCTCTCGGAGATCCAACCGCTTAGACCTCCTCGCTAGACCTCCCTTGGTGAGATCCTCGACCGTCGGGACCTCCTGTCTCGACCTCCTAACCTTTAGACCTCCTCGTCCACGGGCTTAGGACCTCCTAAGTGCTCGGACCTCCCCGAGAACCTCCTCTGCGGGGTAAGACCTCCCTATGGTTGACCGGATGTTGCTAATTTGACCGCCCCACTTGCCACGTTTTTAGACGTTCTCATACATGGTATTTACTTTGAAGTGAGTCACTAAGCCGTACATGGATATTTTTCTTTGTTCCTTCCCATAGCAGCTTACGTGTCTTTTAGTGTACCTTTCACCCAGGGTGGTGGTGACACCTGCCCTGACAATCACCAACTTTTGACTTACCTCTATACTTATCCTTGGCACGTAAGTACCTAGTTTTCTTCACCACTTTGACTACACATAGACTGAAACGTTCGAACACATCACCCTTCTCCTTCTCCACACTCTGTTACTTTGGCTCTCGTCCAAGAACTCTTCCCGGGAAAGCCTGGCTCTCACGACCTCCCATTTCACCCGTTACTTCCTTTACCTGGTAAGTTCCTTTGATGATCTGCTCCACCCTTGTTTTCGCCAGTGTACTGAGCTGATCTTGTCCTTCACAGGACCTCCTTTCTGTGGACTTCTTTTGAAACTCTGAGGTGCTCGTGTGAGGACCTCCTCTCTGGACCTTGTGCAAGCATCTCTGCCTCTGGAACCTCTCTGCCCTCTGCCTAGGTCATATCTTCGGGACCTTCTCTAAAGACCTCTTTTTCTTTTGGTAAGCTAGACCTCCTCCAAAAGAACCTAATCTAAATATAATTCTTTTCTGTAATTGGGTTTTTGGAGTTTTCTTTGGAGTTCTCCTGGTTCTTTATTTGAATCTTTATTGGATCTCTGTTTGAATCTTTTTTGAATTTGCCTTCTATATATATGTAGATTGTGAAGATTAGGGAATCCAAAGTTTCAAGAAGAAGAATCTCTAAGTAGTGAGCAAGGCAAGTTGCATTCTTGATCATATTGCACCTAGTATATCAAATTAATTATGTCCAGGTTTTAAAATGTATTGCACGCTTATTTCTATCAAGTTAGTTCAATACCGTTTTAACTTCATAGTTATACCCAGTTCCTTTGTATGACCTCTGTTGGTTTGGTATGTAACACATTGTCACCTTTAGGTCAAACTTGGTACATGCTGAGAGTATGAGTCAAGATCATTTGAAAAACCTATGCTTAGTCTTGCTTAGACCAAAATTATTGATTTGGGGAAATCTTTACCAACATAACCAAATAATGTTTTGAATGTTTTAACCATGACATTGGGTTGTCATGGAGGTATGAAAGTATTCTTTGGGGAAGCAAAGAAAAGGAAATGGATTTAGGCTGGGCGAAATTGGTTGGCTTGGTTGGTGCAAGTTTATGCACGGATCGTGTCTTTATGATAGATCGATGCCCTTGGGTTTGTGGAAGTCGCCCTAGTCATTTGAGGACCGGTCTTTGAGCGACCAATGCTAGGCCTATAATGGGCCGATGCCAAAATCGTGCAACCACATGTCTCCGGCAGGGGCGTGGGACTGGTGAATAATTTGCAAAACTCCACTACATCTTCGCTCCATTGGTGGTGTGGGAGGTCTTGTTGGCTAGTGGTCTTTGATGACCCATTGTTCCCATTGGTGCAAGAGGGGCTTCACGGATGGCTATCCATAGGGGGTGAAACCTTAGCAAGGAAAGGTGTGGTGGAGCAATGCATTGTAAAGGCCTTGTCATGAGCTCTAGATCTCTTACCTTTGGAAGTGAGAGGTGGTATTGACGAATGCTTGGGACAAACTAGAGTACTCATGTCGTGTGGGTAAAGTGCACAACCTCTGCAGAGTTAAATCTATTGAATAGCCGTGTCCACGGTCAAGGACGTGCTGGCAAAGGCCACTTGAAGTTAGTTGTTGACTTTGGGAATTTCTGGAAATGATTTTCAAATCTGTTTTGGGACTGCCGTCCCATGGGTTTGGGCAGGGAGCCTAATGTCAGGAGGGTATCCTTCACCAAATAATGATGAATGCTATCCAACCTGAAAAATTGCTTTGGTAAAATGAATTTTATCTATTGAAAAACACCTTTGAAACTCAATAATGGTACTTAAAAGAAAATTGCTTTGTGCAAAATAACCATATTATGCCATCCTTGATTATCCCTTATGCATGTCATATTGTTAATCCACAGGTGCAACTTGCGAGCACAGTGGTAGTGCTCACTCTTGCTCATTACAATTTTTGCCAGGAGAAGACTTTGGTAGTGATGGAGATCAAAGCAGCTAGGTTATGCCTCCAGTCAGCTGCCTGTGGCTTGTTGATGGACCCTTTTGCTTTCTTCTGCTCTTGTGTACTTGTGCTTGGCCCAAGGCCACCTTGTAATCAACTCTGTTAAATATTATGTTTCAATAAAGGTGTGTTAGGGATACCACCATTGTGTATTTTCTTTGTGAAGGGCTAGCCATGATCCTTGGGACTGCTCGGGTTTCACAGGAACTTGGGAGTAAGCTTGGACCTCCATGTCCTCACCGAGGAGGGTATGCGAAGGCACCGAGGTGGACTCAGATCTCCACGACCTCCCTGGAGGCTCGTGGGAGGTCTTGGGAACACTCTCAGACCTCCTCGTTCTCCTTTGTTTGGCTATGGAAAGGTTCTCGGGTGCTCCTCGGTTCTAAGACTCTCTCTCGGGTTGTGATCTCTGGACCTCCGGGAGGTCTTGGCTGACCTCTGGCAGTCTTCGTGGTCGGCCCGAGAGGTCCTTTGTGGACCTCTGGGAGGTCTCGCTGGACTTTCCAGAGGTCCTGGAGGATCTCTCGGGAACCCTAGGATTGGGTCGTCACACTCAAAGCACACCTGGTGCGCTCCTTAAATAGGTGCGAGGATGGCCAGAGGAGGACGACGGCGTGGAGGTCGCTTGGCCATTAATGGCGGCTCGCCCGGCCTTGTATGGGGGAAGGCGTGTGACAGGAGTGGCGAGGCGGCGTGGCGTGGCAGAGCGGGAGGCGACACGGGCCGCAGAGAGGACGGGAGTGGGTGGCGGCATGGCGAGAGGCGATGGGGAGCGGCGTGATTCGCGACGCCGCCGCTTCCCACTTGGCACGCGGCAGTAGAAGACGACTAGGGACCGGGCGCGGCCGACGGCAAGGTGACGGCAATGCGGTGAGAGACGGTGCATTGAATCGCGACGAGGGCAAAGTCGCGGCCGACACAAAAGCGCCAGCGACTGGCGTTGATGCCGTGCGGCATGGGAACTGTACCCGCGCGAAGAAGAAGATGACCCGAGCGGCAAAGACAGCTGACAAGGCGGGCCCACAAGACAGCGAGAGAAAGCGAGCGAGTGGAAAACGCGCAACGATCAAGGGCCGTCCGATTTTGATCGGACGGTCCACGATGGACGGGAACGTTCGGACCGCCCGCTCGGCACGCGAGATCTGAACCGTTAAAACGAGATCGGGCAGTGGAAACGGCGCGGAGAGAGGTGGCGGAAGTGGTCGCCTGTCGCCGAGGGCAACGGGCGGGCGGCCGAGCGCAAGATAAGAACCAATGGTATTGGCCGAAAGGAGAAAGGTGGAGTGGGCAGGCGAGTTGGCCCAGATGAAAAGGAAGGTTTTAGGATTTTTATTAAATAAAATACCGGAAAAGAAAAAAAATTAGAAAATAGTTAAATCTATCAAAAATTCTAGGAAAATTCACGAAGTCCACGAATTAAATGGAACTTAATAAAAATATTTTCATTTAACTTTTGCTTTTGGTTTTTTGCAAATAATTATTTTTAACTTAGGGCAAAAGGAAAAACCAATTAAGATCCACAAAACTCAATTAAACCAACTTGAATTAGTTGAAGTTTTATTTAATTCAATTTAAATTGCTTTTAAAATTCTAAATTACAATTTAAGCTTTAGCAAATTAATACAACCAAATGGTTAGTTTTTAAAGTTTTCAAAATTTTCAAAAAGCCCAGAAAATAGGGATGTTACATCAAGTCCACACGTCAGCGATTCTACGGTCGTCATCTTCCTCTCGGAACAGAGGAGCTGGCAGAGAAGCCATGGCCGGGCTCGGCCAAGCTTGGCGCTGGCGGAGAAGGCTCGGGACCACCCACGAACTCAAAAATGGGTTGCGGGGTCCAAGGCGACCCTAATGGTATGGCGATATGCAGCGAGGGATGGACTGAGGTGGCAACACTATGGTAACGACAACAAGCGGCAGATCAGAGGCAAAGGCAACTACCCAACATGGTTTAAACTTGAAAAATGAAGCTTAAACTACCATCTACATACTAAAATGAAACTAATGGTGCTCTCGGTGCTCCAGAGATCTGGGCGACCGAGCTCTCCATGGAGGCATGCGGTGTCGGCGAGGTGCTCTGGCAGCGCTACTGATCATTTAGGTGATTCATTGGTAGCCTACTGTGTTTGCGACTAGTTGGGTTATACTAGAACGGAAGGACTACTTTGGGGCCTAAGCAAGGAAGGGATCGATGGTGGCGGCGAGGTCTTCGTGCTCTGTGCCCATGACAAGGATGAAGATGCGTTCCGGTGGATCTAGTGCACGGCAAGGGCGAAGAAGTTGTGCATTAGAGAGAGGAGGTCTAGGCGACCACGGAAGACAAGGGCTTCAAGGTTGAAGCTCATCCGACTAGCTCTGTGGACGACAACGGTGCTCTACCCTTCCTGTGAGGAAACAAGCAGAGCAGGTGAGCACAAGGAAGAGACGGTCGAGGCGACAGGTGCGGCTCAATTTCTTCTCCACCTAAGGCAGAGAGGAGGGGAGAAGTTGGGGGAAACACATAGGAGAAGCGGGCAAGCAAGTTGACACGCTCTGCAGCGACTTAAATAGAGAGGAGACGAGCCCGATGACATGGCTCATCTCGAGCGCGAGATCTCGCGAGTGGCGCATGGGTGAGCTGGATTCACTCGTGAGGTGACAAGGTCGCGGCGGTGTGAGAGAGGGCTCGAGGTGCAGGGTCTGGCGTTTGGCGCGTGCGCGTACGGCGGCAAAGGGTGAGAGCGAGGCAAGCTGGCGCGGGGAAGAAGCAAAGTGCTTCTCTCGTGCGGCCTGACAGGTGGGGCTAGGTTCCACTTGTCAGCGAGCGCGTGCATGAGAGAGAGCAGGCGGGTGCTAGGTTGGCGCTGCTGCACTACGGCGGGCCGCGAGGAAGGGATGAGAGGAAGCGGCGGCGCGACGGTTGGGCCGTGGGAGAGGAGAGGGGAAGAGGGAAAGGTGGGCCGACGGCTAGAAATCGGCCCGAGTTTAAGAGAGAGGGAAAGAAAGGGTTTGGATTTTTTTTTTGAAATTTTAGGAATTGATTGGAATTTGAATTCAAAAGCTGAGGTGCTTTTGCACACAATTGGACTTTTAGATGTTTGCGAATCCAAATTTCGAGACAAGAAAATTGTTTTAGCTTCTAAATTGCAAGGCAATGCTTTTGGGAATTTTTGAAATGCAACCAAAGTTTTTGAAAATCATGAAATCCATGCAAATTTTAAACTGGACCAAATTTGAGCCGTTACACACATTGATTGAGGTGATCCTCGTTACTAGTATTATTATGTGTACTGCTGACAGTCAGATGGAGCCTGTCTGATCAATTCTCTAGTATCTCGATGGATGGGTAGTTGGGCCTGATCGCGTTGATTAGTGGAGCAGAGTACTCGACTACACTACTGGAGATCTTGCAAGGAAATGAAATGGCTGGAACTGTAGTAGGGTCAAGTGATTTTGAGGGCACCGTGTAATCCTCCTACTTGCTTCGCTCTAGTGCGTGCAGCGCAGGCGTCCAATAAGCCCAAAGCACACGGATTGGGATCTCCACCTTGGTCCACGGGGGGAAACGCCCGACGTCTCCAGCTCCCTCGATTGTTCTTTTCTCTCACCCGCCTTCAGCGACGCCGCCGCCGGACCTCGCGATATCCTTCTCTCTCCCAAACGCGGCAAGGCCTCGTTCCACAAACAATGCCACTACTGCTACTTGTAATACCTTTTTTTTTTTTAAAAAAAAAAAGATAGATGGGTTCGCAACCTTACGTACTCACCGTTGCAACGGATTTTTTATGTATGGTTTTTATGTAGTACTAATCCAACCTTACGTAATCACCGTTGCAATGCAAAACAACCTCCACGCCATATAAAAACTAGGCTGGGAAGGGCGGAAGGGGCAAAGCCGACGGTTTTGAGAGTCGGAGGTTGTCACGTTTCTGCTTTCATAGTTAAAGATTGATTTTTTAGACTTTTATAAGAGTCCAGAGAGTCAAATAAATAGATTTTTTTCCTGAATACTAAAACTAGCATGCCCATCCATGAATGTCAGACAGGCAGCACAAATAAAAGAAACGGCTAAAACAACAAGAACAATACAATTGGTTGCACCTAGCCGGAACGGAAGGGAAGCAAACATATAGGTATGATGAGGAGAAAATTTGGGGTGGGGGCAGGACATAGGATTCCACCGAGGATCATCAATCATTCAATTATTCAAGCACCTGCTCTGCTCTGCTCTCCACAAAAGCAAAGCAAATAAAAGAGATCGATGCTTGTGTAAAAGACGGAAGGACGATCTCTTTTGCTTCCCCTCCCTATCAACCGATCTTATCATGCATTTGCTTCCTACTGTTTCCGTTGGAAGTTGTTTTCAAACAACAAGTTGTGCCTCTTTACGAGAGGTGCATTCAAGAGTCGTGTCTCTTTATTTCGCGTTTTTTCATGTGAAGGTACATTTGAAGAGTCACGTCGCATCCTTTCAAACTCTATATAAAGAGATGTTCTTCAGATTTTGAGATGCACTTTACAATCCTATTCTCTTGTTCCGTTCACAACGAGTTTTTATTTTGCTTTAGTGCAAACTTTGTCCAGATTTGTCTTATCCTATTAGCTTATTTGCAGTAGATCCTCAAAACATTTAGATAGGATACAAATAATCGTTTTAGAAAAATACTTTAGCATGATTAAAATCTCCTACTCTACAAAATTCCCAATAGTCTCGTCTTCTCGTGCATCTCCCTATTGCAAACGCAAGAAAGTTTTGGATTAGTACTCACTGCTGTTCACGGGTGATAAACATCGGCAAGTTCAGGCAGATTTTGTCTTAGCCATGTGCACCGTGCACGCGTGGGAAGTAATTAAAGTGGAAGATTACATACGCTTGCGTTGCATGGTTGCCTTTTGTCATTCTCATTTAGGACTGGAAAAATAGCTCGAGGCTCGTGGCTCGACTCGGGCTCGTCACGGTTTGGCTCGGCTCGGGCTTGGCTCGTGAATTTTCGAGCCGAGCCGAGCCCACCTTTTGGCTCGTTGAAAATTCGAGCCGAGCTCGAGCCACTCGCGAGCCAAACGAGCCAACTGAAATCCCAGGCGGCTGTTCGCTTCGGTCCAGTGACTCCAGTCCATATTCCCCACCCCACCCCACCCACCCCAAGTCCCCAACCCCATCCCCATCCATCCTGATCCGGCTTCCCCACCCGGCCAGGCCTGCTCCTCCACCTCCCAGTCCCAGATCCGCCGGACCGCCGCCGACTTCCCCTTGCGGCCTTGCCGCCCTGGCGCCCTCCCCCACCTCCTCCGCCGCCACCTCCGCGCTGAGGTGCTCCGCCGCCTCCCTCTCCTCCACCCGGACCACCCCATCCATCCGACCACGCCGCCCACCCACCGTCGCCCTCATGGTGCCGCCGACAACGCTGCCGTCGCCGGTCGCGGAGTCGCCCTGACGCTGCCGCCATTGTCATGGAGCTGCCGACGACGCTGGCTGCCTGTCGCTCATGATCGCGGTCTCATGAGTCGCCCCGAAGTCTCGACGCTGTCGCCATGATCGCGTGAGTTGCCGCCCGACGCTGTCGCCTCATGGTCGCTTAGATCCACTTGGCGTTGGCGAGAGAGTCGGTCGCAGATTTTTTTGTGATTTGTGAATGAATGGTGAATGCTCTTTCTTTGTGATTTGTGAATGTTGTGAAAATGCGAAATGTGCATGGTGGCGATGATCTTGAGGGCGGAGGCCGCCCCGCCCCTTGTTGAAGTCCATGTTGAAGGAGACGTCTTGCCGAAGCCGGGAAGGAGCACGCCATCGTTGCTACCGCCAGATTCGGTAGGAGCAAGTCTTTGGGCTCATGAGCCTGTTCGAGCCACTCGAGCCGCTTCGAGCCGAGCCGAAGCTACCTCCCTGGCTCGTTGGCAAAACGAGCCGAGCCGAGCCGAGCCTAAACGAAGAACGAGCTCAAGACGAAGTGAGCCGAGCTGAGCTCGGCTCGGCTCGTTCAAATTTCTATTCTCACTCATTGCGGATTAAAAGAGAAATCAAGAATGCTCCTAGCTTAGCAACCACAAGTCGACGTGACTCGCTCCTACTTGGAATACCTTTACGTTTTGCCTTTTGCTTCCTATTGATATCTTTTTTATATGGGAATTGCTAGAAATCTGTCGACTGAAATTTTCTTGGAAATCAGTCAATTTCTAGACCGTTAGATGCGCTTTATGATTGTTGAGAGAGAGAGAGAGGCCGTCCGATGCGCTCTGTGATTGGTGAGAGAGAGGGAGAGAGGGTGGGAAGTGAGATTGGATTGGGGATATAGAGGGGGTGATATCTGGGACATTAGATCTCCATCTGATGACTCAAAAAGTGACTGATTTCTAAAAAAAATCAGTCGAATGTTGTATAAATTTAGATTGAATACATGAAGATAGTATATATAAATTTGACTCGAAAAGTTTTTTTAAGAAAAATATATATATAATTTTGTTAGGTTTTATAAACGTATTATAATAGAAATTAAAAGTCGAATATATACCTAGGTCGAATTAAAAGTCTAGTAATTAAGTGCATGCGCAGCGCAAATTAAACAACAAAAGGTTGATTATAGCTAGTACTCCCTCTCTTCGTTATTATTTGACGTGCTCCTAGAAAAAATCATACTCCAGGACGTCATTCTTTAAAAAACGGAGGAAGTACTAATTAGAACCCTTTCTGAATCACGATTGACACTACTGTAACCTTGCATTGGTCGCTTAATTGCGACGACCCGGTGGTAGACCAGCGAGTTTTTTTCCCTGCACTGACACTTTTTTTATTCGTAATAGTAAAAGCAACATCCGCTAATAAGAAATTGCAAAAATGGCAATGCAC
The DNA here is from genome assembly GCA_036346405.1 of Phyllostachys edulis. Classification (NCBI taxonomy): domain Eukaryota; kingdom Viridiplantae; phylum Streptophyta; class Magnoliopsida; order Poales; family Poaceae; genus Phyllostachys; species Phyllostachys edulis. The sequence goes on from JAYEVD010000725.1 coordinate 43,856, forward strand.
CAGGCGCCACGTGTTACCTGTAGCGCTCCTAGATTACAGCAGAAATGGAACAACACGGTGGGACGGAGGAGACCACGTACCGCTCTTGAGGAGCGTTGTAGGTTCCTACCTAGCTCCAGTCTGCAGAAGAAACCTGCAATGCACCGGTGCATGCATGCTCAATTACTAAAGGCAAAAAAACTTAATCACTAAACGGCAAAAAAACTTAATCACTAAAGGACAAAAAAACTAAAATCGTGCACCATGCTTTCGCGGATCAAAAGCGCAGTAGGTGTCTGCAGCGCTCCAATTAATAGCGTGGAAGGAACCTGTAGCAGTATAGGAATGTGGCATGGTTGCTGTCATGACGCCACGTCATCCACCTGCGCTTAATTAATCTGGCCATGGTGCCTCTATCTTACCGTGGCCTGGGAACGTTGCAGGTAGCACACAACGTTTGACTGGCCTGCTGTGGTGTTTCTTTTACAATTTGGTGGGAGTGATGAGTTCTTTTGCTATTAAAAAAAAAGTTGTCAATGAAGACACACTCGTTGACCAGCAGCTGGCCTCGACTGTACTATAAACGTCATACTCCAAGCTGAACAGTGCTAGCGTGTTGTACGCCTAACTACATACTATGTGTACATACAGTCAGCTTGTAACGATTTAATTCATGTGTTCCGACCCAATTAATTTAAATCACAATAAGGCTTTGTTTGGATGCTTGAGAATATTTCAAGGACACGGTAACCTCGGTTGTATTTTTTTTGTGCCACATGAGAACCCTATGGAAAATCCCTATCGCCATTTGGGTAGAGGTGGGGAAATTGCTCCCACTAGAACCCTTCTAAAACAATAGAAAGCGTGTGAAATAAAGCGACGCTGGGTCGGCGGTGTGTGTCGGTAGCGACGCCGTGCATGGCTCAGTGGAGGCGGCGCACACGATGGGCGCAGGCGACTGCGCCGTGCGCCGAAGGAGGCCGCGGTGTGCACGGCGGCAGCGGCGTGCACAAGCTCGATGAAGCCCGCAGTGCATGGTTTGCTTGTGTGCTTGGCGGGCCAGCATCGTCCACCGTGTTTGCCTTAGCATCAAGTTCGCTTGACACCACCAGATTTGGAGCTCGTCACTTCTTGCTAGAAGTCCTTGGCCGCGTTTGAGAACAATGATGAGTGCAAGACGCCACTACTTCTGCCGTCTCCACCAGCAGCAGTAGTCGTCCCTTCTCATTCGTCCTGCCATCTCAGTTACGGAGTAGAGCCCCATATCTAGTGCTCAGTTACCGTCGAGACCAACTACGCACCTCGAGACATGTCGGTAGTTCCCGACCATGATGTTCGAGAACGACAACGAGTGCGAAGTGAAACTGTGGCTACCACCTCCACCAACGGCAGCGGCGCACATGTCGGCGGGGACACCAGCTCCACATGTGTCCCTTCCCGTTCGCTCTCCCATCTCTATCGATTCCTTTGCTCCTTTCCTTCCTAGACGGCATTGTAGTTGATCGAGAGAGAGGAGGGGGGGCAATCATGAAGGAGGAGGCTGCGCCGCGATGAAGATGAGGAAAATTTCCACGCCCGGCGACACGATTATTTTCTCCCCCGTGGATTGGGTCGATAAATTTCCCTTCCACGTGTGTCCAAATGCTGTCTCACATTAGCCCAAGGAAGTTTTCCACGGGCCACGTTTCCCCGAGGAATATGCCGAGATCCCAACCGGGAATTGGTCTCCCAAACAAGTCATAAGATTTTTCTTAGGTAGGGCTTCCATCAAACATAAGAGAAGGATCGAGTACCGAATTTGGCATCCAGTGTATTAGGAAGGACGGGCTGCTATATGCATATAAACACACATACAAAATAATTAAGGACGTCGGTTCGATAGATGGATGGATTATGGATGCCGCGTCACACTTTGCTCCCACCTCCACTACATATATCAATCAATCGATGTAGACTGCTCGAGGTAGGTCGTGATTATAAACGAATGGAAAATAAGATACAGCTAGCAGCTGCAGATACATCGAGAGTTTTTTGCCTTATTTGTCGGTATTTAGCGTTGCAATAGTGAAAATAGCCCCTTCGAGCAAAAGTCCGAAATAGCACCACGGATAGACCGACAGACGACATGTTTCGCGTGTTGCATGCCTGCCATCCAAACCCCTGCCGCGGCACGGCAGCCGAATCCTAGGTTACTGCACTCGCCCGCGTTGGCCTCCCTGTCCCCAAATGCCCATGGAATTAGGGTTTCCATCTTAATTACGGTTTCGAGTAGATTTAGGATGAATATCGAATTGAAAAATTGCAAAAAGAAAATATTAGGATTCAGCATTCAAGAAAAGCTTTTGATTCTCATCGTCGTGGCTGTGAAGACCGCTCCATAGCCCTTCGCCTTGTGAGCACTAACTTTGCCAAGGCAACCTTCCACTACATACTTTACTATGTAATAGGTGGGTTGGACCAATGCATCCGACACACGGCCGATGCAACCTGCATCGTGTTATAGCTTGTTGCACGATCACCTTGCTTGGTAAGTGCTGCCCAACTAATAGGCGTCAAGATCAAACCCCCATTAAGACCCGTCTGCCCCGAGGCAAGATGAGGTACCAAGACCGCGAGATCATCTAGTCTAGATGACACGAAGGCACCTCCATTGACACAATTCCGCCGACCGAACCACCCCGCACCGGTGTGTCCTCCTCGCTACCATCCGAGCCTTGGTGGCGTCTTCATTGGACTTCGACTCACACAGTTATTTAACATAATGCATGCGGAAAAAATTACCTCGTCTCGATGATCTTCGCTGATGAGAATTTTTTAACTAATACAACCGCTAAACACCGCCTAAACACTCTCAAATCAGCAAGGCAAACCAAAATACTTTGGCGAACCCTTTATCTCCTTCACTCGCTCCTCCTGTCTCTACAATCGGCCTTTGCAGTGTTTGAGAGCCGAGAGCGATGACCCAGACTTTTATAGCAGCGGGGATGGAGGGTTCGAGCGGTGGGTGTGTGGCAATGATCGATTGCAAGGCAAAGGCCGAGCGGCGGAGGTAGCAAGGTGATGGACGCGACGAAGGCGGCAGCGATGGGATGGGGAATTGGCAAGGCGCACATGGCACATGCCTATAGGGAGGTGGCTACAAAGACGCACTGGGGGTCCGTGTGCCCAGGGTACGATAGGCCTGGAATCTGAGCGGCCGCAACACGGTAGGGGGGTCTGGGTCCTAGGTGCAAGCAGTTCGGGTAGCCCGTGGCCACAAGGCTAGGCATCTGGGCATCAGCGTGCCTACCGACACGCCCACGATGCCATTTTGGACTTTCGCCCGGATGAGGCTATTTTAATATTGCAATGCCAAACAGTGCCAAATAAACTAAAACTCATAGATGGAGAGCCCTAAGACCTACGCATTTATGCAGCAAATACACTGTAAGCTGAATGATAGCTTATAAATCACAACACACACACACACACAAGCTAGGTAGGCCGGCCGGTCCCATGCAGAAAGTATTTTGCTAGACCAGTCCAATGACATTATTTCTATGTAGTTAATCTATATAATTTACCATACATTAGTGATCAAAGTTTTGAAAGCTCTGCGACCTAGATTTGTGAATAGAGGGAGATAGTGCAGCCTATGTAATACGTAGTACATTGAAATTTTGGATACTATTGACCTCCTAGATCACCGTAATTCCAAATCTAGCCCCTTACCTCCGAAATTTATTTTGGCCCCCATGGCACTTTCTTTGCGCCACTGAGACCCGCAGAACGCGCTGCTTCAACTCCTCGTGCCGCAACAAAGAAGTGCTGCATACCCGCACAAAGAGGGTGGCACATACCGAAAGTCCTTTCCGTAGGATATTCTTTATTAATTTATCGGTTCAATGTGGATGGCATTGGTATAATACAGTATTAAAGAATATCACCCACTTTAACATTGTGTTGTACCACAGGCTAGATAGGCTTGTACATGACCAACTGAGGGAAATATGTGGCATGCAGATTATATAACAACGTATCTAGCCTTCAAACGCACACGAAGGGAAGCTACTGAAACATCTCGCATGCCACGATTTTCTTTAGTTGGTTCAAGTACAATCTTATCTATCTGTGGTACAATATAGTGTTAAATTTAAAATGCCACATGAAAAATCATGTGGTGGGGCCATAGCAAGTTGGCAACAAATTTTTCATGCTCTATTATTGATTAAGGATGATAGTTTTAAAATTTAATGTTTGAATTGGTTTGAACTCACGGATGACACGGGAATCGATAGTTAATGTATAGTACTCTACCCCTTTAATTGTTAATTTTCTACCCCTAATTTCTGAAACCTTTTGTCCTAATTTTCGAGACGTAAACCCTTAATTTGTCGAGAAAATTCTAGAATATATAAAATTATGGAAAAATTACACAATGAAGTCCACTGTGTAAGGAGCCTAAAAAAATCATAATGTTTGGACCTCATTTTCTATATTAGAAAATTCCTATAAACATATTTAAATGAATTTTTGAGAAAAAACCATAACGGATAAAATTCTGAAAAATTACACAAGCAAGTATACTGTGCTGGGAGGCTCCATAAAAAATTTCATAATTTTTTGAGCTCATTTTCTATATTTAGAAATTCCTTAAAAAAATATACTTAAATAGATTTTTGATAAAAGCTGCCACAGTGCTACAGTACCCTGACCTGATGCGGTAGGGGGCGCAGCAGCTTGCTGCTACGGCAGAGGGCTACAGCAGGCGCGTTCCTGCGATCCGGTGACGTAGCAGGCAGCTCCAGAGAACTAAAAGTGGAATTTCAGAGGTAAAAGGGTTAGATTTGGAATTACGTTGGTCCGAGGGACAGCGGACAGGTAGGCAGGGTCAGGTAGTGGTCGGATTGCGATTGAGATGGACGGACAAAACATACACCTCCCCGTTTATTACTAGTGTACGTAGTGTGCGTGCTGATTAATCTCGATCGATCGCTAGCTCCGGCCATTTGGCGTCAATAATTATATCTATCTTCTAGCTTTAAACTACTATATATATAGGGCAGGGCAGGCAGGGCAGGGCTCATATAGCTAGATCATACATCTGCTACCTGCTGTCAGTTGTACAATTATTATATATATTAATTCCTCTCAATCTTAATTTAAAGCAGATTTTCGAGCATGCTGCCCAGGAGCCGAACTCTTCCACCTCGGATCCACGACAGCGTGGTAAGATGGATCGACCTATCTAATGTCTATTAATTCTTATAATTTAATACATAGATATGTAGCAGGTCAGTACGTAGAGTAATCAACTCACATATATAATTTGCTGCTGTTGATACATATAGCTGGACCCGGACCGCGATGTGAGGAGGTACCTTCAGGTTGAGACCCAGCCCATCATTTCCAAGATCGACGAGAACTCGCCGCCGGACAACACCAGCAAATGCTTCGACGACGACGGCCGCCTCAAGAGGACGGGCACGGTCTGGACGGCGTCCTCGCACATCATCACTGCGGTCATCGGCTCCGGGGTGCTGTCGCTCGCCTGGGCCATCGCGCAGCTCGGCTGGCTCGCCGGCCCCACCGTCATGATCCTCTTCGCCTTCGTCATCTACTTCACCTCCAACCTCCTCGCCGACTGCTACCGCACCGGCGACCCAGCCACCGGGAGGAGGAACTACACCTACATGGACGCCGTCAGGGCAAACCTTGGTATGTTAATGTACTGTGTCACTAACCTAACCGTGCCTAAATCAACTGCATGCATGCTGCGTATATATATACTCCCATATATACTGCAACTGCACCTAACCTATACATGATACTTCCATCGAAATGTAGGGTAATTTTCATCAGAGAGAGAGAGAGATTCATACGGGGTTAATTATTTGAACCCGGTCCATGTATGTACGTACGAAAACTTAGTACAAACAGGAGCCGGGCGCTATTCGGTTGGCGGAGGGGTGTCGTCAAACGCTTCACCTTTCCTCTGAATTTGGAATGTAGTAAGAATTTAATAGGTTTTGATAGGAAATTGAGCAATCCCCACTCGAATTCTTGTAGAGATCCTCGTAAATAAAAATAAAAAATGGGATTCCTAATGTACGGCTTTATATACGAAGAGAGTGCTAGCTGTTTTAAAGCCCAACAAGTAGATATATATGGAGCAAAATCTTATGCGTTTGTGGTGTGAGTGGGTCTGCGTTCTCTTTGTACTCTCTTAAAGAAAAAAGATTCAACTCTGAGGTGAAGGTCTGTCAATTATAATTAGTGCAAAAATTTCATAGGATTTTCCTTTCGGGAAACACAGCGATCCTGGACGATTACTGTAGAGTTCCTACATTCCCGAATGGTGCCTAGTTAATGATGATGCATTCCTATGAAGAAAAAAATAAATCCAACGGCCATTTTTTTGCTTGGAAAAATTAGTCCGCACTAGAGTACTTTTAAAATCACCAAACTCCTACATGTACCTTAAATTTTATTTATTAAATATTTTTTGAATTTTTTATTAATAACACATCCTCAACTTAATTTTAAAATCGACCTTTTCGCCACGCCTACGCCTCGTGACATAAGCCATCAATCCTAACAACACCAAACCTTGCCACACCACCGGTGGTATCACCAGATGGCGTGGGCAAACATACTATTTTTTGGTTGGACATTGGATTTACGTCATGGCATGGTAGTGTTGTTTACCATGCCACAGATGTTGGCGTGACCAAAAGGATCAGATTTAAAAATAAGTTGTGTGAGGGATTATTAATAAAAAAAATAAATTAAAAAGGAGTTAAATGATAAAAATCGTTCTGTATCTTACATTAAGATGTGAGATTTGACATGTATTTGTTTTTCGCCTGTGCGTGAGCTCCTATATTGTCAAATATACGAAAAAGGTTTACACATAAAGATCTGGCCGCTGATGTTTTATAATAGTAATCCTAGTAGAGATACCAACGAAACCTAGCAAAGCCTTTTGATGAATTGCATGTTGCATATCCTATAAAATACTTGCTATATATTTTTAATCGTTGCAGGAGGGGCAAAAGTGAAGATATGCGGAGGCATCCAGTACCTCAACCTTTTTGGAGTGGCCATCGGATACACGATTGCGGCCTCCATCAGTATGATGTGAGCTCTCTATATACCTACACTATATATCACCCCTAGCTATGTGGTTGAAGAACATACCAAGTTTTGAACAGTCTCTAACAGTTAACCTATAACTTTGATGGCTGATACTTTTATGATTATGTTTATAAAATAGTAGAAAACATTATATTACGAAAAATATTTTTTATGACTAATCTAATGGTATTATTTTCACGTAACCAATCTAAATAGTATTTTTTTTGGTATACATTAATAGTCAAATGTAAGGACTTTCTCAAATGTCGAATATTATTAGAGACGACTTAGCGACGACTTAATTAGCATGTTGTTGGTACGTGCTTATGATGCCTAGCTAATGCTAACGGCTTTAGAATATTCTCTGGATGGCCGACATGCCAACCTTTACGTCAGTCACTGCATCCACCTAGTACCAACCAATCGAACGCGCGTCACTCTAGTGATGATCGGATAGCAATAGGCAATAGGCAATAGCACTAGTGATAACTAACTGAAAACAATGAGACAAGGTGGTACATACACTTTCTACCTGCCACTTGGAATGGAAAGAAACTGACCTCCACTCCGCTCCAGATATGTTGCAGGAGCAGCACTAACAGTGACAACTAGTATAGGCACTAGCAACAGTGTAGTTGAATATTGCTTCCACCGTGCATGCCGGCTCACCTTTATGAGAAGAAAAAAAAAGGAATGGTACCTACCTGAACTGAATTACCTGTGATACAGTCAGACAGTAGGTCAAATTGAAATTGTATATGAATTTGAAATTGTATTCAAATTGAAATTGTACATGCTATGCGAATTAATCCCTGCATGCATCTGTGGGGTGGGTGCAGGGCGATCAAGCGTTCCAACTGCTTCCACGCGAGCGGCGGCAAGGACCCTTGCCACATGTCGAGCAACATGTACATGATCATCTTCGGCGCCGTCCAGGTCCTCTTCTCCCAGATCCCCGACTTCGACCAGGTCTGGTGGCTCTCCATCATCGCCGCCGTCATGTCCTTCACCTACTCCACCGTCGGCCTCAGCCTCGGTGTCGCCCAGGTCGCCCACAATGGCAGGGTCGCCGGCTCCCTCATGGGCATCAGCGTCGGTGCCGTCATCAAGGCCACCGCCGTCACCGTAACGCCCATGCAGAAGATCTGGCGCAACCTGCAGGCGCTCGGCGACATCGCCTTCGCCTACTCCTACTCCATCATCCTCATCAAGATCCAGGACACGCTCCGCTCGCCGCCGCCGGAGGCGCACACCATGTGCAGGGCCACCATCATCAGCATCCCCGTCACAACTCACCACCGCCTTCTACCTCATGTGCGGCTGCATGGGCTACGCGGCCTTCGGCGGCGACACCCCGAGCAACCTCCTCACTGGCTTCAGCTTCTACAACCCCTACTGGCTCCTCGACATCGCCAACCTGGCCATCGTGGTCCACCTCATCGAGGCCTAGCAGGTCTACTGCCAGCCGTTCTTCGCCTTCGTCGAGAAGTGGGCGGCGCGCCGTTGGCCCAAGGTCGACGAGCACGACCTCCGGATCCCCATCCCGTCCCCGGCGGCGCGCACTACAAGGTCAACGCCTTCCGGCTGGTGTGGCGGACGTGCTTCGTGGTGCTCACCACCGTCGTGTCCATGCTCCTGCCCTTCTTCAACGACGTCGTCGGCATCCTCGGCGCGCTCGGCTTCTGGCCGCTCACCGTCTACTTCCCCGTCGAGATGTACATCGCGCACCGCAAGATCAGGCGGTGGAGCATGCCGTGGGTGGGGCTGCAAGCGCTCAGCCTCGCATGCCTCGTCGTCTCGCTGGCCGCAGCGGTGGGCTCCGTCGCCGGCGTGGTCCTCGACCTCAAGTCCTACCGCCCATTCCGCTCCACCTACTGATCGCTTCCTCCACGTATATACTCTTCAACTAAATAACTGGGCCACCTGGAATATGGGCCTTTAATTTGTCACTTTAATCTCCTCGTGTATTTTCATAAGAACCAAGGAACGCTGCAAGAATTAAAGCTAGCTAGCTAGCTACGAGTACGTACTATCTTTAAGATCAGCAGCGGTGGGCTCCGTCGCCGGCGTGGTCCTCGACCTTAGTCCTGCCGCCCATTCCGCTCCACCTACTGAACCCCATGTGGCGTCGCCACAAGACATGGGTGTCATACATACCAGTTGGATTTGCCGCCCAAACAGTTGGCTACTACTTTTAATGCTCTTCATTAGCTTATTATCCTTAATTTCGAAATTCAAAGATATCCTTTTGGACCTTTGCAAATTCTAATTCAATATAAGATGTATGCACCATACAAAATGACCACAAATAAACTATCCCCACCCCCACCCCTCTGTCTCTTCCAAAATGAAGGTTCATCGGGATCAACCAAAAAGTTTTGGCTATCTCTTCACCGGCTATAATGGTAGCTATATACTCATGGTAGCAGCGTTATTCGAGAATAGCTTATTCATTCATCCCCTTATGCAGCACAATTAACCGTAAAACCGTGTGCCCCCCACCCTCCACGCAACCGACCGTAAAACCGCGCATGCCCCACGCAACATCCTTGTGTCTTTTGCTATAGCACTACAAAAGATTTACTGCCACGCTGAGTGCAAATGCGCAGTTGGAGAGAGAAGCATGGGTTAATTTGCAAACTTTGAACGATGATATCTACTAAACCATTTATACTATTCACAATCCGTTTGAACCGTTTTTTTTGGGGGGTGGATGTGCTTAACAAAAAAGAGATCTATGATGAGTATGTTTTAACGCCGTAAAAAAATTACTGCACTGAAAGTTCGTATTTACTGTACCTAAGTCAATCAATTACAACATCGTCTGAGCACGACGCAACTGACCGTAAAACCGCGCATGCCCCTCAATCCGCCACCCCACCCCCCCTCTTCCGACGCTCCCTTTTATTGCAGCACTACAAGAGATTTACTGCGACCTCATTGTTCCTCTTATTGCGATCTCCTTGTGCTTTTACTGCAACACTATAAGAGATTTATTGTGACCGACCTTATTATACCTTTTACTGCAACACTATAAAGATTTATTGTGATCTCATTGTACCTTTTATTGCAACCTCCTTGGGTTTTTATTGCATCACTACAAAAGCGATTTACTGCGACCTCATTGTGCCTTTTAGTGCAACACTACAAGAGATTTTACTGCGATCATGTTGTGCCTTTTACTGCAGCACTACAAAGAGATTTAATGCCACACTGAGCACAGAGGGGCGGGTGAAGAGAGAAGTGTGGGTTGATTGCAAACATTGAACGACAATATCTTCAAAATCATTTGTCCCATTTACAATCCGTTTCAAGCGTTTTGCTTAAAAAAATGTGCTTAACAAACACATTAACGTGACATGAGCTAAAGTAAAAAAACACCATGAAAAATCAAACAAAAATCTATTGACTTTTAAATGTAAGGTATTGATAAGGGGTAGCCAAATTCGAAAGTGAGCAATAAGGTCATGTATAATGGACTTACATCAGCTGTCTATGGTACCACAAATTAAAGGTTGTGACGCATGTAAAGGCGCATCGGATCCAGAAAAGGCCCAACAATGGTGACTTAAGAATTGAGCGAAGTTGCATATATGATAAAGAAAGCTCGATCGGATTTTGGCTTTTGTCTTTGTTTTCATCTTTTCTTTTGATCTGTACGTGTCCCATATGCATGCGTGTACCGGCTAGTACATACTCTCATTTCTAATATACCACTTAAACGAACATATTATATTTCTTTATCACTTTCAAAGATTCTTAAATACCAATTATAAGATGCTCCAATACGATTTGATTGAAAAAAAATTCATTGGCGCCATTTATTTTTGCTATATACCCTTTTCATATATAAAAAAGTATATGCACAAATATTTCTATAAAAGTGGCCTTTAATGACTTTTTTTTTGAACTCACTTTGAGATATCTTATAATCATTATTGAGTATGCTCAAATTGATAAAGATGTATCATTATCGATTTAAGCGGTATATAAATATAAATACTATGCTATTTTCATATATATATATATATAAAATATGAAAATGTTCCAATGAAATTTTTTTTTATTGAGTATCTTATATATCAAATGATAAAGAAGTATAATATGTGTTTAAGTGGTATATTGAAGTGGGAGCATACCTTGGTAGGCTAAAATTACATACTCCCGTGAGTATGTATCTCATTTCATATACCACTTAAATCGGATATGATAATACTTCTTTATCTATTTGAGCATACAACATTTAATATCAATTATAAGATACTCCAAAGTAGTTCCATGAAAATTTCATTAAAGTCCACTTTTTATAGCAAAATTTGTGCTATATACCCTTCTTTTATATATGAAAAAGGGTATATACACAAAAAAAATAAAAGGTGGACTTTATTGAATTTTTTCATGGAACTCATATTGGGGTATCTTATAATTATCATTAAATATCTTGAAAATGATAAAAAGTATATATATGTTTAAATTGTATAAGAAGATATTATCATCAGGTGTCTGTTCATACTGGTATATATTTCAATACTCATAGCGGATGTATTATACTTCTTTATCTGTGAGTATCAATACCAGATTCATATATATGATAAAAAAATTCATTAGTGCCTTTTATTTTATATATATATATATATATATATATATATATATATATATATATATATATATATATATATATATATATTGCATATTTGGGAGTATGTACTCCCGTCAATATACCACTTAAACGCACATATTATACTTCTTTATCATTTTCAAGATACTTAAATACTAATTATAAGATATTCCAATGCGACTTAATTGAAAAATTTTCATTGGAATCCTTTGTTTTTGCTATATACCCTTTTCATATATAAAAAAGTATATACACAAATTTTGTTACAAAAAGTGAAATTTAATGAAATTTTTCATGGAACTCACTTTGGGGTATCTTATAATCATTATTGAGTATGCTCAAATAGATAAAGAGGTATCGTCATACAATTTAAGTGGTATATGAGAGGTAGGATGCGTGACTCTCGAGTACTGCATATATATTTTCATATATATATATATATATATATATATATATATATATATGAATTCGTGTTTCAACAACATCGTCAGTGGATATTACAAAATTTCCTTTGGAGAAGGGTCTATGAATTCTCAATTAGGCATTAATTGAAGCGTTCCTCTCTCTTTCTCTCAAGATAAGCTAGAAACTAAGACAGGTTTGTTGGAGATGATGCAATGGATGATATCATTCACAGTACCATTGGTACGATTTTATGTGCTCAGAAATCAAGAGCCCACCAGTGAGTACGGCACAAGTGGTTACTCCCCTATTTATCTCTAATACAATAGGTTGTCCGTGCGTTGTAACGTAATCCCAAAAGAGAGTGATATATATCAGTTAGATGGGATCCTAAACCGCATATAAATATCAATTTTCTTTCACGCACATACAAGCGAAACATTAACTCCGCCTATTGAATCACTGCTACAACTACTATCCGAAAATTGAAATTTTTAGCTTATAGATTGTTTACTTTTGGAAGTTGAAGTTAATGTCAACTTCCTCCCGACGCTTGCCCATTTTGAACCATTGTTGGTGACAAGGAAGATGGTTCTGCGTCGATGGTCACCTTCTTCTACCCTAAACCCAAGCCACGACTCGGTTATCACGGCCTGACCCTAGCGAGCATATTGCGGCGAGGTGGAAGGTCGGGGAGAAGACGATCGTGGCATCATGATAATAGCGAGGAGGCGGCACGCTTTTCATCAGAGCAGGAACGCAAGGCGGCGGACAGAGGATTAGGATGAAGAGGACACGGTGCGGTGAACTTCGAGAAGGTGGCGTGGCGAGGAAGCAGCGTTCGTCTATTCCTCTTCCTCGTCTTGCCGTCGTTGCCTCCCTCCTTCCCTGGCACTACCACTTCTCCTCCAAGGTACCGCCGCCTCTCTCGTCCTTCCTCCTGGTGCCTTCTTAGTCTCGGCGCCGCCTCCCTCCTCGCTACCTCCTCCTATCGCTGACGCTACCTCCCCGCATTGCCGCCTCCTCTGTCGGATCCCCTCATCTTCGTGCACGCCGCCATTGCAACCCGGCCATGGATCTGGAGTCTTGGGAGGGTCGGGATCTCTGAGGCACAAAGCGGTCGAGCGATCCACAGTGGCGAGTCGCGCGAGGTGTGAAGAGTGGGACAACGATGAATTTTGGTGTGTGCATGTGAACAAGAAGTGGTGCGGCGATGATTTGGGCGATTCTGGAAGAAGTGAGGGCATGGATGTGTTCATGAGTCACTGGGGGCATGGCGGATGAGACCTTGTCTCTGTCGGAGTTGGGTCCACATGTTGGTGCGTCTCGATGAGGAATTTAAGAGGAGTGGGAGAGACCAACCACGAGCATAGGAAAAGAACATCGACCTCTTGCACAGGGGTAAACTCCTTCTTTTATTAGTTTTTATTTGTTAAGATAAGATATATATAAATGCACTCTGGACCACTACTCCTCTAATCTCAAGAGATAAAAGGAGGCCGGGAGGGGCGATGGAGGGCCGGGCCACGTCGATGTTTTTTTTTGTGGCTGTCGGATCTTCGCTCCGATCGTCCGCGCCCATCCGATCGGGTTCTTCCCTTCGCCGGCGCGCTTCGGTCCGCTCGCCACGTCAAGTCGCTCCGTGTCAAGCCGACTTCCCAGCCGCGCACGCGGCTTCACGTTCTTTCCCCTTCTCTCCTTGCGCCCACGCCAGCTCCTCTTCTGTTTCCTTCCTGTCCCTCATCCGATTCACTACGCTCTTGATTCGCTCCCGCGACGCCCGTCCTCGTCGCGCCGCCAAAGAAGACCGCCTCGAGCTCTCCTCCATTTTGCTTCCATTCGGTGTTTCTCTCGCAACACCACGACACGAGCCGAAACCCGCGGGCGAGAAGCAATCTGGAATACTGACGGAGGAGGCGAAAGTGGTGGATGCCGAGCGACGTGCGGTATCTTGTGCTTGAGCAGCCCTTTGCCTGCCGCCACGACACTGCAGCATTGATTCCCGCCGCCACCGCAACCGCCTCTCGATACTTCCGTCTCCATCCCTCCATTTCCTTTTAACGGCCGCCCCTCCCTTTCCCGGCCCTTCTCACCGCTCTCGCTTCCTCCCTTATCAATCGCCGCACCCTAGCACCGCGTTCTTCTGCCGATCTGCTGGCTCATGATTCCGTCTGCCGATCGATGGCCTGGCGCCTCGATTATTGTGCTCGCACTCATCATCGTGTCGATCGTCCTCCTCCCGAGCCTCGCCTCTCGGTATGTCGAATTATGCCTTGCACGCGATCTGCTTCGTGGTGACGGAGAAGCGTCGTTTGCTCTGTTTGCCATGTTGACGGTTGGTTGTTTTTTGTTGGAGTGACCTTACTTCCGCCTATCGGCTCCGATCCACGACTACGAACCTGCGAGGGAGTTGTCAAGAAATCGGGTGAACATATTTGTACCATTCATAATCTCGAAAATCACAAATACATCAACCGGTCTAGGATTTAGGGTCTTGTCGCCAATTTAATCGGCGACATCTCCCTATCGCCATCCAAATGGCGATAGGTAGTATTCGCCAGATTCAAATGGCGGCAGAAGTGTGAACAAACCTAAAATTGACACATAACTCACTTTTATTCGTAAAAAGAGGAGGGAAAGAGAGGATGAGAGGAGGAGAAGCTAGCGAATGGATTATATAGTTTTAGATGTGCGATTACGTAGTGCGTTATGTTTTACATAAACTTTTCGATTGGGTAGTCTAGTTTTAGATATGTGGTTAATCGTGGAAATGTTCTTTATGGTCATGCGGTCGTCAAATATATACGATGTTGCCAATTTCAAAATTTACTACGATTAGGGGACTATTATGGAGGGTCAGGGGATTGATTTCGTTATTTCCAATCGGCGGCCGTGCTGTGTAGCAAGACTAGACCAGCATACATGGAATGACTGTGATCGGTGGTTGTTCCACACATTCCAAGTGGATCGTGATGTGTCGATCTGATTTTGAGTTGCCTTGCCCTCGGGCGACATAGCCCACATAATGGGAGTTAGTGCGGTGAATGGAACAAATTCATGGCGGTCATATGTACGCATGGCGAGGAGGGAGGTGGAATTTGGTCCTTCTAACCTGGGCATATGCTAAGCCCACTCCTCCATCCTTGTTGAATAAGAAGTCTTGTGTAGAAAAAGAAGAAGTCGGGGACTCGGCCACATGCTGGCGCATACAATGGTTGAAGCTCCCGAGTTCGATCTTTGTCGATGAAGACCTGCAAAGTAGCTCTTTGGTCGGGGAAGCTAGTGGTTATCTTGATGAGGTGAGGTGGAAGCCATAGTGCAAAGGATGCATCTCAAGACCGGGACTACATGGCATTGTCGAAGATGAAGGTTTTGACGACGACGATGATGTGGACCAAAGAAAGCGGTTCCATCCGAGTAGAACACATACCAGTTCGACAACCTCGTCGTCAATGAAGGCTCCCGTGTGCCGTGGGAGTACGACTCGAGCAAGGTTAGGCAAGGAGCTATGTTCAAATGCAAGGAGACCGTGCGGGGCGATCAAATGCAGGCCTTATCGGGCGGTGCACATTCAGAGTCGTCAAGTATACCCCATGATCCTAGACATGAAGTGCGACATAGAGGGATGCCCTTGACGAGTGTACGCATTTCGGCCTAAGTGGGACACATACTGGAAGTGCTCTATAGTCATCCCTCACACATGTGTCAAACTTGAGTCGGTCAGATCTCCACAGGAACTAGTTATCGAGCTTCATCGCCAATCTCATATGCGGTGAGATCATGGATAATCTAGATTTTGAGCCCTTGTCCATCATTGAGCGATTGAGGCAAGGTTCTAGTACTGTCGGCTATGCCAAGGCGTGGAGGGCAAAAGCGAAGGCATTGAAATCAAGATTGATGCGTTCGAGGACTCCTACCACAACCTCCCCGGGCTACTCCGCATCATACAAGACAGGAATCCCGGCACCCATGTCGACATTCAAGATGCCACACATCGGTAGTGGGCTAATAAGAAGGTACTGCAGCTAGCATTCTTCGCCTTTGGTCCATACATCAATGCATTACAGCACTACTGTCCTATCTTGTGCGTCGATGGTACATTCCTGACTGGAAGGTACAAGGGCTAGATACTGACTGCAATAGCGACGGACGGGAACAATCAAGTTCTTCCCGTGGCATTCGTTTTCGTTGAAAGCGAGAATACGGATAGCTGGTTGTGGTTCCTAAAGAATTTGAGTACTTCTGTTGTACAGAGCCGTCCAAACGTATGACTCATATATGATCGGCATGCGGACCTGCTGAGTGCAATAACTCAGCTACAACAAGGAGAGAACGTACCACTTCTATGGCCAGATCTGCAGAGCAGGTGGTGCATGAGGCACTTGGGTGCAAACTTCTACAAACAGTTCCGCAACAAGGACTTGATGAACCCGTTCAAGCGGCTGTGCAACCAGAACTAGCAGCAGAAGTTCAAAGCACTCTTGAAGATTTTGAATGAGTAGACCAAGACGCACAGAAGGGAGGCAACGAAAAGGACTGCTCCAAGTGATGACCAGGCCCTCGAAGCATTGCCACAGTTACCCACAGATGCTCCCAGATTGACGAGGAGGACGGGAGCACAGGTGAAATGCTTCTTGGACTGGATTGAGCACGAGCCTAAGGAGAAGTGGTCGCTGCTACATGACATGGATGGTGCTCGATATGGTGTCATGACAACTAATCTAGCCAAGGTGTACAACTGGGTCATGCGCGGCGCAAGGTGCCTCCCTTTGGTTGGTATTGTGGAGGCAATTCTTCGCGGTACGACGAACTACTTTGTTAACAGAAGCAACAACGCGTCGCTCACCATGACAAATGACAGAGTACTCTACTCCGCCATGGTCACCAAGTACATGGAGGAGAAGAGCAAGAAGGGTGAGATGCACTAGGCATTCAAGATGGGCACAAGCGAGCTTCGCTTTGAGATAATGTCTTGGGGATAAGGGCGTCGCGGGATCGAACCATAAGAGGGTCACGCGACGCGAGTGCACACTACGCCGTGGTAGTTGCATATGCACTTGCAACAAGCCCCTTCTTACAGATAGGCCTGCTCCCATGTCATGGCGCATGTTCGACGATAGCCTTGACATCGGTCGATACTTCTCGACTATTTCACTAAGGAGGCGATGATGTAAACACAGGTGGAGATGTATAGTTATACCGTGGTTGGTCATTTCAATCGCCATTCGACACGGGAGCAACTAATCTGGGCCGCAGACATTGATAGGCTCAAGGGAAAGGTTGATGGGCGACAGGTACGGTGCATCAGGAATAACATAGACGAAGCAGAAGTCGGACGTCGTACGAAGAAGTGCTCCATTTGCAAGGAGTTTGGGCACACCTTCAAGAAATGTCCTACGAGAAATCCTCAGGACGAAAGAGACATCGGCACTCGAGCGTTGCCATGGGGACCTCATCCGGCCGCTCGACTCGAGGCAATCCACATGGGGGACGTTGAGGCAGTCCACAGTTGTAATATGTTATTGCCAATGTTCTGAACTATCATTTTGATTAGAAAAAACTAAGTGTTATAATGTTTTACTGAATGTTATGTAATATCGATGTGATTTGTCGTAGTTTTGATATAAAGTAAGTGTTATGACGTTTTCTTTGAATGTTATATAATATCGATTATGATTTGTCGTAGTTTTGATAGTAATGGCAAATTCACATGGTTTCCTTACATAATATGGAGTGCATGTACATGAGCAAGTAATGGCAAGAGGTTATTCCTCGAAGTTCTCCACGTGTATGAATTCCCGAGCATACTCGTAATATCATTTACCTTCCTACTTACGAATCATTGATACAGATCGTCATCGTAAAATTCTTGAGAAATTCACCGTACTAGAACAACATACGATTATCACAAAATGTTATTACGAGTCTAATGATTTACGTGCAGTTGAAAATCTACACAAATCACAAACAGACCAACTAGTTTAGGGTTTAAGTTACCTATCGCCGGTTCATCCATTTTTGTAATTTTTAGGGCGGTTATTTATTTTTGTAATTATCTTTTAAAATAATATTATTTAAAAAAATTCCATATTCATCACACCACAAGCCAATAGACCAATAATTAACCTAGGCAGCTTGTAGCTGTACCTATGAATATGGACGTGTAGCCGTCCATGTGCACAGGCACAGGCAGCTACTGACATGCAATGACATGCATCTGCCCGGAAGCTGCAGGAAGGAGAAGAATCCTCTGTTCCTGGATCAGGTTGCCTCGCTCCTGGCCTCCTCGGCAAAGACCAAAACATAATTGTGGTACATTTCCGCTGCTGCTTAGTGGCAATTTCCTAATTAACTAACCAGTACAACACTAGTTATTATATATTGCCTGAATTTATTAACGAGTCCACATATCAATAAATGGAATCCTAAATCGTATATAAATATTAAATTTTCTTTCACACATATATAAGCGTAAACATTAACTCCGCCTATTAAATCACTCGCTATAACGACTACTACCCAAAAATTGAAATTTTGAGCTCATAGATTATTTACCTTTGAAAGTTAAAGTTAATGTCAACTTCCCTCCCGACGTCTTGCCCATTTTCAACCATTGCGGCTAACGGAGAAAGATGGTTATCGTCGATGGTCACCTTCTTCCACCTAAACCCAAGCCACGACTCGGTTCTCACGGCCACTGCCCTAGCCAAGCATATTGGCGGCGAGGTGGGAGGCGGAGGAGATCTGGAAGACGATCGCTGACATCGTAATAGCGAGGCGGCGCTTGCTTTCGATTGGCGGGAGTAGAGGCAGCGGTGGCGGCGCCGCGAGAGGATTAGGATGAAGAGGATCTTTGTCGCGTGAACTTCGAGAAGGCGGCGCGAGAAGCACGCATTCATCTCGACTCTTCCTTGTCTTGTCGTTGCCTCCCTCCCTCGCCCTTCCTCCTGCTACCTCCTCCTGTCATGGCCGGCCTTCACCTGTCGCCGCCTCCTCTGTTGTCGGATCCCTCATCTTCATGCACGCCGCCATTGCAACTGCGATTTGAGTCGAGGGAGGGTCGGGATCTCTGAGTCCTGGCGGACGGACAAGGAGGTGGCGAGTCCGCAGTCTTGAGCGTGAAGAGTGGGACAACGATGAATTCGGTGTGTGCATATGAAGAAGAAGTGGTGCGGCGGCGATTTAGGTGGTTCTGAAGAAGCAAAGGGCATGGATGTGTTCATGAGTCATAGGGGCATGGGGCGAGATCTTGTCTCTATCGGGTTGGAGTCTACGTGTTGATGCGTCTCGATAAGGAATTTAAGAGGGGTGAGAGGCCAACATCGAGCATGGAAAAATGAACATCGTCCTATTGCACGGGAGTAATTTTTTCTTTTATTAGTTTTATTTGTTAAGACAAGATATATATATAAATGCGCTCTGGACCACTGCTCCTCTGATATATAATTGTGCTCCGGACCACTACTCCTCTATTTTGGTGGGTGTTGGACAAGCGAAGAAAAGAATACTCGTGTATATATGCATGGTGAGTAGTTGCCACTTGCCAGTACACCTGCAGCAGCAGCAGGCGATCAGGGGCCGGTTTAGGTAGCTCGTCATATCGACAGACAAACAGACAGGGAAAGACCATCGCATTTCGATCTCTCCCATGGCGCCTCCCCACGAAGACCAACACGAAACCAGCAGGTCAGATTATTTATCATCGATCCATCCATCGCAATATCTATGCATCTGTTTGTCTGTTCATATATATATGAACCATCGATCCATCCACCTCTGACGATCGAGTTGCTGCATGCGCGTCTAGTTTCGATCGGTTTCTGATTGATTAATTCCGACTGGTACGTGCTTGCTGTGTTTGTTATTACCTACTCCATTACTATATATACAATTTGCATGCATGCAGCAGCACGGGTCGCAGCCTCCGGCGGTGGTGACGGTGGACGTGTCGACGGCGGCGAGCGAGCTGCTGCTTCTCACCTCCGCCGGCCAGCAG
>JAYEVD010000680.1:0-84292 GCA_036346405.1 Phyllostachys edulis
GATGGATTGATTGAGTGCTCAAGTGTTGAGCTTTGTACTCCATGGTGGAGTGGTGTAAACATACAATCTCTCTAATCAATCCATGCAAGATTTGCCCCAAGATGAGCTCTATCTTATTCTTACTCTCTCTTTGATACCTTTGGGATTTTTTGTGTTTCTTAGGTTTTTATTTGGGATCTTACTGTGATCTTGCTTGCTAGGACCTGTGGATATGATCTAAGGTCATGTTGATCATCATCCACCCACGAGCAAGCTTTTGGATCTAAGTTTGATTTTGCCCGGTTTTGATGAAAGAAAGAGTGATTTTAGGGGTTTTGTTCTTGAGGGCTTTTGACTTGATTCTTTCTGTGATTAAGGGTGCTAGGATGTATGGGAGACCATCCTTAGCCATCTTGGATTGATTCCTCCCACGAAATCCTCTCAATCACCATTTTCGTATTTGGCTTGGTTTTGAAGCAACCTTCACTCAAACGGATAAAGGTCAGAACTTTGGCAATGATCTTCACGATTGTTGATTGGAATAGGTTCCTGACATCCCAAAGAAGGTATGTTTCAAGTTTCGTGAAGTTTAGAAATTTGTGGATCAAAAGTTAGACCAATTTGTGATTTTGAGTTGAATCGATTTTACTATTCATTGAAATTTGGAGGTCGACCGCCAACTATTGCCTTGGAGACCGCCCATGGAGAAATCGGACCGCTAGATACATGGAGGTCCTGATCACCAAACTCATTGGGTTTGAGGTTTTGTGATTTTGGTCTATTTGCTTGGGGTTTTGATTGGATTCAATACAAGTCTTCGCTATGCATGTATATTGATCTTCATAGCTTTCATAGCTATTGGAGTGAAAATCGTGTTGAATCTGACGAGGATATAACAATCCTTATTTTATTATATATCTATAATTCATATTATGGATAATAATGACATCATGTAACTCTTGAGTATACCCCTTAATAGTCATATGGGATAAGCTAGAGGTCGTAAGTTCTTCTACGACCACCTAGTAGTCGTAAGTCCTCTTATGACTACCCTATAGTTGTAAGTTCTTCTACGACTATCCCATAATCGTAAATTCTTCTACGATCAATCTGTGGTCGTAAGATCTTCTACGACCACCACCTGGTTGTAAGCTCTTTTACGACCAGTCCCTAATCGATAAGGCTTACAGACATGTGAGTCTAGTCGATCAGGGAATCTTCCGCACCATATTCAAAATATGGACGATAAATTCGCGGTTATTCTCTGGAATAATGGCACGATTTTAACTCCTTTGTTATGGTGATAAGCACTTTGGCGGCATGGGAGCGTTACTACTCCCATAATAACCTCCGATGTGGCTCAATAATGCAGGACATTAAGGTAGTCTTTACACTAGAAGCACAACAATACACCTTGAGGAATGTATAAAAAGCAGAATCATCGGGACAATCGAGGCGATCCAGAGATAATCAAAAGCACAATACTCTAGTCTTTGGCTCCATCTTGTAATTCAGCATACTCAATACATACACACAGAAGTAGGGTTGTTATTCTCCTAGGAGAAGGCCCGAACATGTATAAAAATCCCTGTGTCTCCATCTCTATGTGATTTTGAGCCTAGAGGAACCCCCGAATCAAACAATCTTTACGTAAGTTCGGTCCTAAAACACCGACAAATCCGATCAAGGAGAAAAATAGATCGTGCTCCTATTCACCCCCTCTAGTCGCCTTTCCGGTCCAACACATATCCTTGAGTATATAAAACTTGTGTAGTTCATATATACTCATATTTATCTACATTCAATTATTTGCAATTGAAGTGGTTGTCATTAATTACCAAAGAGGGAAAGGTTGGAGCATCTTGTCCCACTATTACGAGTTAATGGTATGTTGTGGTAATTAATGACAATCATGTTGTGGAACTAGTATTTTCCATGAGTTGGATGAATAGGTTATGTTCCATGATGATAGAGACTTTGGATGATGACGAGGATATAATAATCCTCATTTACTTATTTATCTGTAATTCATAATATGGATAATAATACCATCATATGGTTCTGGAGTATACCCCTTAATGTTCATAAGGGAGAAGCTAGAGGTCGTAAGTTCTTTTACGACCACCCCATAGTCGTAAGTCCTTCTACGACTATCCCATGGTCGTAGGTCTTTCTACGACCATCCCATGGTCATAAATCCTTCTATGATCAGCTTGTGGTCGTAAGCTTTACTACGACCACCACTTGGTCATAAGCTCTTCTACGATCAGTCTCTAGTCGATGGGACTTACAAACATATGGGCCTAGTTGATTAGGGAATCTTCTGTGCCATAACTTAGGATATGGGCAGTCAATTATGCTGTTATTCTCTGGAATAATGGCATGATTTAACTCTCTGTCCTGGTGATAAGCGCCAGCGACATGGGAGCGTTAGTACTCCATAATAATCTCGAGAACTTGGCTCCATTATTCAAGTATTAAGGCGCCCTTTGAGCTGAGAAAGCAAGAGAGCCGCCGAGGATGTATAAAAAGCGAGATCATCGAGGAGAAGAGGGGGACGAAAAGGGACACGCAATCAGGAACACAAGACATCTCACCCGAGTCTTTCTCTTAATTCTGTAAACCAGCATACTCAATACATCCACACAGGAGTAGGGTTGTTATTCTCTCCGGAGAAGGCCCGAACCTGTATAAAATTCCCCGTGTCGCTCTCTCTGCATGATTTGAGTCTTGGAGACCCCCCGAATCGAACAATCTTTACGTAAGTTCGATTCTAAAACACCGACAGATGACATCATGAGTTAATCATCATCAAGTCAATGTTCAAGAGTAAAGGATGCATCATGTGTTGATGCATATCAAGATCTCGTATAAAAGAAAATCATCGTGTGTCGATGATGTTCAAGAAGAGGAGATGATCATGAGTTGATTATTAAGTCAAAAGAACTCCCATCATGTGTTGATGGAGGTCAAGTGAAAGAGTGCATCATGGGTTGATGCATATTCAAGTCATGAACTCGAAGTAAATGAAATCATCGTATGTTGATGATTATCAAGTCAATGACCTGGTTTTGAAGTGAAGATGTGCGTCATCAAGCTTCAAGAGGATACTCAAGACAAAGGTATGACTAGCTAGGGCTAAGGATGTGTTCCTAATCTTTTACCAGTCTTGGTGTTTGGTTGGAGACCGGATTGCTAGTATAGGTTTGCCTTACTATTAAGAGGGGTCTTGACTAGTAACTTGAGTTAGTCATGTGTTGATAGCTCGTTGTGCTTGCTCTATCTCTCATTAGCATGTTGCTGATATTTGCGAATGTATTTTGCAAATGGTTATGGCTCATGCAAAATCCTGTAGCATATGACTTTAGTTTGCGAATGTGTTTTGCAAATGGTTTAAGTCCGTGTGTACCTTATTCCTTGTAGCATTGATTCTAAAAGTCGGCAAATGTGTTTTGCAACTTGTTGAGAATCTTGCTTTCATCCCTTGTGTGCATCTTGCGTCAATTGGCAAATGTGTTTTGCAAATTGTGTTGAAGTAATGTGCACTGTCTGTTTCGACTTTGGTGACGAGGCGGTCGATCGCCTGTGTCGATTAGTCGGAGGTTGGGTATCGG
Source organism: Phyllostachys edulis (assembly GCA_036346405.1). Lineage (NCBI taxonomy): Eukaryota > Viridiplantae > Streptophyta > Magnoliopsida > Poales > Poaceae > Phyllostachys > Phyllostachys edulis. The sequence goes on from JAYEVD010000680.1 coordinate 3,594, forward strand.
TCTGACCGCCATGTGTTGGCCGGTCAGGCCGATGGGTTAGAGGTATGCCCGCATTTCTCTTGCGGTACTACCGCAAGGCGGTAGTACTGAGCTTTATTTGGCGGTATGTTTATTCCAGAGAGGTGTTTTTTCTGGAATGCCACTTGGTTTCTCTTGAGCGGTTTGACCGCACCATTGGCGGTCTGACCGGGTTGGAGTGGTCTGACCGGCCATTGGTTGACGGTTAGACCGGAAGTGAGTCCAATGGCTAGTTTTATAGCCGTTGGAGCTCTAGCGGTCGACCGGCCATTAGTTGGCGGTCAGACCAGTTTATCCAAGTTTCTCTGTAACTTTACCTCCAACGGCTAGTTTTTGTGTGCGGGCTATATATACCCACCTTGGCTGGTTGTGAGAGTAGTTGTTGCTGGTGCTATTCATTTCTTTGAGCAAAGAGTAAGCCCTCTTATCTCTTGTGTGCATGTGTTGCACTTAGTGAGCTTAGAGAGCAAACCCTAAGTGCATGTGTTGCATTAGGTAGTGGATTGTGTATCCACTTGAGGTTAGACACTTGATTTGTTCAAGTGAGCATCTTTGACTTGTTACTCTTGGTATTTGCCGACACCTAGACGGTTTGGAGAAGTTGTGTCGGTGATCTTCTCAAAGAAGGTTGTGAGAAGGCCCGAGCGGTTGTGAGTGGTGTGGTGCTCACTATCTCCGGAGTGGAGGAAGAGTAACCCCGAGTGGATCGAGGTGTTGGTTCATGTTGGAACTGGTCCAAGTGATTGGACTCACCTCGAAGGTGTTTGGCTTAATTCGTGGAGCCGGTCCAATTAGTTTGGGCTTACCTCAACGTGGATTAGGGGAGACCGGCAAGTCTCCGAACACCACGGTAAAACATTATTGTGCCATTGTGGTTTGTTTCTCTTGTGTTTTACTTTGCGCAATCTACATTCATAGTATTAAATTGCTCACATGTCTTTGTATGATTGCTATCATTATCAATAGACTTATATTGTTGGTGCACTTAGTTGAGACTAGTTGATTTATGTTTTAATTATGCAAAAGCTGTATTGTTAGCTTCGCTTTAAAAATTGGTCTTTGCCAAAGAAGTTTTTAAAACCGCAAATTCACCCCCCCTCTAGTCAGCCTCCTCGATCTTACACTAGGGCTCCCTTTTATAGACAAAGCCAGGCACACGAGCGGGAGCTGGCGCGGCGGAAGTCATGGCGACGGTTTGGGTTCGGACATTGATGGCGGCGACGGAAAATGACAAGTATTGATGGCAAGCAGCAATGACGGGCATGAATGTGCAGCGAAGATGGGGCATTAAAGGTGGCGATTTCTAAGCGAGAGGAGCAACATAGACTACTGAGCACACACAATGCGATCAAGGGGCATAAGCGGCCTTGTTAGACCTATGCATGGTGCGAGGCGACAGCGGGGCATGGGCATGGCGGTCTGCTGCTTGGCACAGAAAGCAAGCACAAAGAGAAAAGCGAATTGAGCTCGGCGAAGATATTTCGCAAAAAAAAATTCAAATTATGAAATTTGAATTTAGATTTGGAAATGATATTTGAATTAAAATTGGGATTTGGATTTGAATTACGGACTAGGATTTAAATAATTGCGAAACTCCAAAAGAAACCCAACACTTTTAAAATAATTAATTTAAATTAAATTTTACAACAAGAAAAGAAATTTTAGGAAGCGTAAATAAAATAAAATAAATCGAACTCAAAGAAATAGCAAAAAGAATTTGGGGAAAACAAGAAAATCTAGAAAATAAAAAAAACCAATTTTGAATTTAATTTAAGTTTGATTTATTCATATTAAACTGTTTTATTTTAAAAAAATCTAAATTAAGCTTTAAACAACTCGATAAAATTCAACTGATTCATTTTATTTTGAAAATTTCAAAAAGACCCAAAAATTGGAATGTTACAACGGTGATAAGGATTAAAATATCTAAATATTACTTTATTGAAGACTGCATATCCTTCGTGGTCGTAACCTCTATGGCTAGCGACCCCCGTGGTCGTAAGGATTCCAGAGGTTACTTATGGGTACCCTGGTCGGAGAGGTCCTGTGCCTGCTACCCAATCAGATGACTACTCGTAGGAGCTTTAAATTGGCACTTAGATCCAATTCCAAGTATATTCCTTACCGTGTGATGAACGGAACACATGTCATATTTATTCCAAACCACTCGATGCTTCACCGTCCTGAGTTACTGACCATAATCATAACACAGTTATGTCTTCCTTGGCGTGGCGGCATTGATTACTATCTCACTAAGCGATGGCGATCCTCCGACCAAACACGTTGCTTCCAACAGGTGCCACTTCCAGGAGTAACTGCCACCCTTTCATCGGTTATTTAAGGGAGAAGACAATCGGAGGACAGGGGATCAAAGCAAGTTCAGAAGATCTAGACACAATCTACAACTATAACTAAAGGTTGTTAAAGCAATAACATAGTTCTCAGTGTAAATTAGGACTAGTCCACTGCCTGGTCGGAGGCATCCCCTGTAAAGGATCCAATTCATTGCAATAAAGAGCAATCCTATTCTCTCCCAAGAACTCTTTGTCTTTTTCCTCTATTTATTTCGTAAGATCGGTGACTCGATCGTCGACAGCTGGCGCCGTCCGTGGGAAAGAAGGCGTTGAGTTCTTGAAGATTACTTTGCTCAAGCATTTCTCATCCAATCCCTTCGCTCTAACGTCGCTCATGCGCACATGGCAGGGACTTGGGATGAGGAAAATTGGTTCGACTTGGTGGACTACTCTAACCTAAATATGGACACATGTATCCACGCCATGGAAGAAAAGAGGATGCCGTCATCATCCTCCTCCGCCGGCTCGCCATTCGCTGAGATTAGCGAGGTCGACCGGATGGATGAGGATTCACCGCCACCATCCGTGGCGCTCCCAGAGGGACCGGTCGTTATGACCAGTTCGGAACGCCCGAATGCCTCTACAAGCCCGGTCCATCCGACCGACAATACTAGCGATGGAAGCCCAACGCTGCAATCAGAGAGTCTATATACTCTCAATATTGTCATGGGCGACTAGTATTCGCCAACGGCTCCTACGTATTCTGGGGGCCAATCGACATCTTGTGAGGGTGTCAATGAAGTTATCACCGATCGTAGGCCATGTGAGTATGGTCAAACTCAGCATACGGTCGGTAATCCATCGGATCAAGCTGAGTCCACCACAAAGCCCACCGGAGGTGGTAATCTCCGACCGCTCCCCATCGTGGAGGCTCCTTGCGGAAGTAATGGAAGACTCTCCCTTAGTTATGACAGGAGCTCATCGGAGGATTGCTACTGGTGCCACGAGGTTAATGCAATCGGGGATACCGATCAAGATGCTGTGCACAGTCCTCCACAGCTTAACCCGTCACCACTTATCGGTAGAAATGGTACGGACACTCAAGCACCATCTGCCGGAGGCACACGAACTGATGGACATTGATTAGTTAATTCGTCTATTCCTGCCTCACAACGCATGACAGGTCGGACAGGGCAAGACGGAAGGTCGGAGGGTCATTCAAGACCTTTGGTAACACTGCAAAACCTGCAACGAATTTGTGATATTCTGAATAACCCAGATCCTCCTCTAGCAAAAACTCCAGGTTATGTCCAACTTGTAGGGAAGGTATCAGAGATCCTCCAGCAGACCATGTAGTGTACAGAAATGTACCGGAAGCAAAGGAACTCGCAAAGGCACACCATGACTTCATCCTAGCGCTCCTCCCTCAGTAGAGGATAACATGGTCGGACGGAGGACCGATCGATACCAAGACCCCTTTGTAGATTCCGACCAGGGAATCATGAGGGAAGACGGTTATTCCCAGCAGCCACTCCTCCTCCTCATCAAGAGGAATGACCACTTTGTTCCAATGATCTTCGACATCATCTAAACCAGGTAGGTGGTCAGAGGCATTATACTAATGTCCACAACTGGATTGGGACGCCGGATACTAGGTATGCATATATAAGGAACCGGTCCCCAACCGATTATAATCTGGCCCCTTTTCAGAGAAGGCACCACGGCTCCATTACAGGTTGTTGAGCATTCTCGGCAAGGCTCCAAACTATTCGTTGGCCGAATAGGTTCCAACCAGCTAGCATAGAGAAGTTCAATAGGACTCAGAACCCATTAGAATATCTTCAGATCTATACTACGGCCATCAAAGCTGTTGGTGGTAACGACAATGTGATGAAAAATTACTTGCCCACAGTCCTTGAAGGATCTACTCGATCGTGGTTGCTCAACCTACCGGTCGGATCTATCTACACTTGGGAATAACTATGCGATACTCCGATCGCCAACTTTTAAGGGACATACGACCGCCCCGGGAAGGAGGATGATCTTCATTGGATAAAGCAAAAAACCAATAAAACTCTTCGATAATATATCAAGAGGTTTAGTTAGGTTCAAAACTCTATCCCAAAGGTCACAGGATCTTCCGTTATCCAGGCTTTTAAAGCAGGATTGAGAAATCGACGGTTTACGGAGGATATTGCAATGAACCCTCCATGAACGACCATCGAACTTTTCGACATGGCTGACAAATATGCAGCCGCTAGTGAAGCAGTCAAATAGTGCGAAGCTATTGACCAAAATGATAAAATCCCCCAACCTGGCTTGGAGAAATAAGAAAAGAAAAGCAAGAAGTCTCTCAAGGGTAAGAAAAATCGTAAGCCTAATAACAAGAAAGTTCTTGTGATTCTAGAAAAATTTACCAAGGGCAAGAAAGACTTTTTTGGTCGGAACAAGGCTAAGACTTCGACCGATGACTACAAGAAGAACAAGAAGTGGTGCCCACTTCACCAGGCAGCAGGGCATGATCTACGCACCTGCCGAGCCTAGCAAAAAAAAACTAAAGTACTACTACTCAGGTAAAGGTCCCTTCCCTTGCATAACACAACTTGGAGTATCAAGCTCCAAGAAGGACAAAGATTGCGATGGAGAAATGGAGTATCAGGAGCCTCAACACACCGTGGATATGATCTTTGTTGGATCCTCCTCGTACGAATCAATACATCATCTGAAGGCTGTGGAGTGGGAGGTGAACCTTGCCGAGTCTCCGATCACCGTCAAGCCATTCAGGTGGTCAGAAACGGTTATCTCCTTCAACAAACAAGACTGTCCCATCCCGTTGACTCGACCAGGTAGGTTCCCTATCGTTGTTGAACCTACAATTAACAATTGCAAAGTTAATCGAGTCTTGATAGATGGAGGTAGTTCTTTGAACATTTTATTTACGGGAGCATTAGAAGAAACGCAAATTCCCAGGTCAAAAGTAAAACCTGTGAAATATGTCTTCCATGGCATAGTTTCTAGTTCTTCGCAAAACCGATAGGGCAACTGTCCCTACCAGTTATGTTCGGAAGGCCAGACAACTTCTGAACAGAAAAGATTCCATTTGATGTGGTGGATTTTGAAACATACAATGGAATCCTTAGTGGTTCGGCATTGGCTAAGTTCCTGATAGCTACGCATTACGGCTATCAGAGTCTAAAGGTGCTAGGACCAAAGGGAGTCATCACGGTTCGAGGAGACAGAAAAATGGCATATGCATGCGATCGGAAATCCTTAGAATTGGTCGATGAGTTTCTGACTAGGGAAACTAATCCGCCTACTATGCAGGTCAAACACTCGAGGCCAAAGATGACGTCGAAGCCTTCTGACCAGACCAAGAAGGTCCCACTCGACAAAGACGCTTCTTCGGAAAGCGCCAAAATGTCGCCTGGGTCAGGAGATGCTAACACATCTACCCAAAAGGTACTGGTCGGGGCAGGACTCGACCTCAAATAGGAAGAGTCGCTCATCTCCTTCCTCCGAGCAAACTTGGATGTATTACTTTGGCGGCGTCCCGACATACCATGATCCCAGGGAGGTGATCGCAAGAGCTAGCTCTCTAGCCTGACAAAAACCGGTCAAGCAGAAGCTAAGGCGCTTCGCCCCTGATCGAAAGGAGGCAATCTAATCAAAGATCGACAAGCTTCTCACAGCTGGTTTCATTCGTGAAGTCGACCACCCAGAATGGCTCGCCAATCCTATAATGGTTAGAAAAAGCAATGAGAAATGATAAATGTGTATTGACTTCATAGATCTTAATAAAGCTTGTCCGAATGATGACTTTCCCCTTCACGCCTTGATCAACTTATAGACTCTACTTCCGAGTGTGAGTTGTTAAATTTTTTAGATGAATATTCAGGGTACTGCCAGATCAATATGAGTAAAGATCATGAAGAGAAAACTTCCTTTATTACACCATATGGCACCTACTGCTATGTTAAGATGTCATTTGGTCTTAAAAATGATGGTGCAACTTTTCAGAGGTTAATGCAAAAAACCTTTAATCCTCAAATAGATCGAAATCTAGAAGCCTATATTGATGACTTGGTTGTCAAAAGCATCAATGCTGGCGACCATATTTCGACCTGTACGAGACTTTCAATAACTTAAGAAGGCATAACCTTAAATTAAATCCAGAGAAGTGTGTGTTCGGAGTTTCTTCTGGAAAGCTTCTTGGGTTCCTAGTTTCAGCTAGAGGAATTGAGGCAAACCCAGCAAAGATATCAGCCATAGACCAGATGTGCCCTCTGACCACAAAGAAGGAAGTCCAAAAACTATCTGGCTGTATGGCAGCGCTAAGTCGTTTCATAGCACGGTTAGGTGAAAAATGACTACCTTTCTTCAAGCTTCTTTGGAAACATGGAAGTTTCTAATGGACTAAAGAGTCAAATGATGGCTTTGAAAAGCTTAAGAAGTACTTTATGAGTGTTCCGATCTTAGTATCTCCAAGATAAGGAAAAACATTGCTGATATACGTGGCTACAATGCCACAAGCGGTCAGTGCAGTACTGGTCATTGAGCGTGACAACATTCAACGACCAGTATATTACGTAAGCGAAGTCTTACATAGACCAAAAGAATGATATCCACAGGTACAAAAGTTGCTCTATTGTCTCCTTATGGCTTCAAGGAAACTAAGGTATTACTTTCAGCCCCACAGAGTGGTCGTACCAATCGGATATCCTCTTGGTCAGATTCTCGGAAACAGGGAATCATCAAGACGAATAGCAAGATGGGTGGTCGAGCTTGAGGCGTTCGACCTCCTTTTCATCTCACAAACAACAATCAAGTCCTAGACTTTAGCAGAATTCATCGCCGAATGGACGAGCCCTAAACCCACCCAAGGGCCCGAGTACGAACACCACGACAAGTGAACAATGTACTTTGACGGTTCCTTGATTCTCAAAGGCTCGGGGCTGAAGTCATCTTGATATCCCCTACTGAAGAACACGTCAAATACGCCATTCAGTTAAACTTTCCTACCACAAATAATGTGGTAGAATACGAAGGTTTACTGGCTGGACTCCGAGTAGCCAGAGCGCTCAAGATTCACAGATTACTAGTGAAAGACAATTCTCAACTAGTAGCGAATCAAGTCAGGAAAGAGTATCAATACTCAAGTACCAAGATGTCATCTTATTTGGTGAAAGTACAAAAACTCAAAAAACACTTCTTCGATTTCCAGATCCAACATATAATCCTAAAAAGGAAAACTTTTTGGCAGACCAGTTGGCGCAGATGGCCTCCACAAGGTCACCCGTCCCGCTCGGAGTTTTCCTCAAGCAACTTCATTGACCCTCGGTGATTGAGCCTTGCGAGACTTAGATGCTCCTCTAGAGATCATGCAAATCGACCCCAACAGAATTGGATGACGTCGATCTACAATTATCTTTAGCATGACATTATTTCTGAAAATGATGTAGAGGCTGATTGTATAGCTCGAAAAGCCAAATCATACACTTTGATCGAAAGTACCCTTTATAAACGAGGATCTCACTGAGTGTTGATGTGATGTATATCTCAAACGGATGGCATTAAGTTGCTATCTGACATTCATGGAGGAGTCTGTGGACCACATCATTCCTCTGAGAACCTTTGGTTGGTAAAGCCTTGAGCAAGGATACTCTTGCCCAGCGCCTCATGATGCAAAAGAGCTCGTGATGAAGTGCGTACACCATCAATTTCATAGTCGACAAGTACATCAGCCGGCATAAGCTTTGCAAACATTACCTCTTTCTTGGCCTTTTGCAACCTGGGGACTAGACATTTTGGGACATTTCCCAAGAGCACCCGGGGGTTTCGAATTTATTTTTGTCATGATTGACACGTTCACAAAATGGATAGAAGCCGAGCCAGTTGTTAAAACAATAACTGAGGCTTCTAAGAGGTTCCTCACCAAAAATGTGATCACACGATTTGGTATATCCAGTCGTATACTCACAGATAACGGTACCCAGTTTTCTAGCGAAAATTTTCAGGAATTCTGCGAGGATCTAGGTATCAAGATACATTTCGCTTCTATCGCTCATCCATAGAGCAACAGAGCAGTCGAGCGAGCTAATGGTATCATAATTCAAGGAGTGAAACGCCGAGTGTTCGACCAGTTAACGAAACGGTCAGGAGCTTGGGTTCAAGAACTTCCTTTTGTATTATAGGCCTTTCAAACCACGACCAGTCGTGCGACCGGTGAAACACCCTTTTTTCTAGTTTACGGTGCTGAAGCCATGCTTCCTCCGGAACTGAAAATTAGCTCTTCTCGAATCGATTGTTTCAGTGAGAACGATCAGGTAGAACGAAGACTCGACGACATCAATTTCCTTGAAGAACGACAAAACCAAGCCCTTATACGATCGGTGGTTTACCAACAAACCATGCGAAGGTACCACAGTAGTAAGGTGCAACCTCGCAGCCTAGCTGTAGGTGATTTGGTTCTCAGAACAATTCAGAGCTAGGCAAATCACAACAAATTTTCTCCCAAATGGGAAGGTCCATACACTGTGGTCAAAGTCACTAGGCTCGGTTCGGTATGACTAGCCATGTCAGACATGCGTGTTTTGTCAAATTCTTGGAACATTGATCAATTGTGTAAGTTCTTTGTATAAATGTATTTTACATTTTGTGAATTTCAATAAAGATTCATTCTTTCTTCTTTCTTCGATGAGTGATATTGTTTATATGTCCGTTATCCATAATCTAGACACATACTATTGTTGTTTAATTAGTCAGAGAAGATCCAATTCTCTCTGATATCCTACCAAAAGGATTTTTTGGCTTTGACATAATCGTCACAAACCATAAGGGTCCTAGTCGTGACCATCACAGCTATGGTACTCACACGCGACCATATACTCTTTTCTAAAAGAAGTAAACGAGTATAACATAAACAACTACATATAGTTACTTACATGCTTAAGACTTCGAAGACTAACTTTCTTCATTTCAACATTCTATTCTACTCTTGTTTGGCTACTGGTCGGGATACGAAAAATCTCCTAGTTGAAATCTCTCATCTTTGCATGTGGTCCTACCCATTGGAAGGTCTTTCCTTGCGACGGTCCTTTTCTTACGATCTTCGCTGCCAGTCGAAACTTGGGAACGAACATGTTTCATGATGTATTTATCGTGTCTTTAGTTCATAGCAATCTACACGACCAGTCTAGATACAATGTATAAACAAGACCACTTATCATTTACGTATACATCTTTGTATGATTTCTTTTCATCAATACAAATCTTACAACATCTTCCGGCCACGGAATGTACTACACAGTATTTTCAATTATGGGAGCAGATCTACAACTAATCGAAATCATGCACTAGTTCTGACCAAATTGATTTCCTAGTATTGATATGATCAGTTTTATAACATAATCAGTACATACTTTGTACTATGGTCATAGCTTTTTGCTCTTTTTTCTTGGTCTACTGCTTCTTTAGTAAGTTCTTCTACTAACACAAGCAGTCGGGGGCTAGAAAATATATGAGTATTTAGCAAAGTGGAAAAGATAAACAAAGACTCTATTGATGATAAAAGGTAAGTTTTTACATTTACAATTCTAATATTACAGACATCTACTTCTCGGGATCACTAGACTGGTCGCTACGAGACGGATTTTCGATCTCCATTTCCTCTGCGACCTTGTTTTCGAGAGGCATTACTTCCTTGAATAACTTGGTTGCTTCTTCACCCGAGCAGTTGAAGCCCACTAACAAACGGGTTTAACTCACGCACGCATTTTATAGCACCATCTTTATCTTCACTTGACCTAAACCGCTTCTCCTTGCGTCGTCTTGCACCGCGGTTTAGCCCAAGGTCACCAAGGCGATATTTGGTGAAATTACCAAAATACCCCTTCTTGATCTTTCTCGAAGACCAAGTCCAATCTTGGTGAAGACACTACTTGCTTCGCTTGGCGTGTGGAGATGATCAACGGCTCTCATCATGTCAAGCAAGTCTCTCCGTCCGGCTCCTTTGAAACCACCAAGGCACTTGCAAACCCCACGCCGCAGTCCAACCCGTCGACCGAAGCGCCCATTCGGTCATCCTTGTCCAATCTCGCCATACTTGAGTCCATTGACCTCACCCGGCATCCTCGATCGTTCTGAACCTCAGCTCTCCAAGCTTAGTCCCGATCATCCTCGCCATTGACCATCGTTGACCTCCAAGCAACCTGCATATCAATAGACCAAGAAATCATTTCCGGGAATAAGTTCTTCACAACTTGACCCACGTTAGTCAAAACATGCAAAACATGCATCATGCAACACATAAGCATTGAAAACCATGAACTTGACCTAACGATCAACCATCGCCGCCAAGAAGGACGTGATTTAATGGATCACAACCGGTCGACCGCCTTGACCTTTGGCGGTCGACCACCTCGGCGGTTTGTGCGCGCATGAATATCGGTCTGACCACCTGCAAAAGACTTAGTCAAAAATCCACCCCTGGAAATCCGAAACTCTCTGGAATTTTTAATCAAATAGAACTTTAACCTGGAGACTCCAAAAAACATGAGACCAAGAGTAGTAGAACCTCCTCTCTTGCCTACACCTTCTATTTTTGGCCTAGCTCAAAAATCCAAAGTCATTTCATGGCCGGTCTGACCGATTTCACAATGCCGGTCTGACCGCCACTCAAAGGCCGGTCGGACCGCCAACACTTTCTCAGCAAGCTCTGTTTAGGCATGGCCGATCAGACCGCCAAAATGGTTGGTCAGACCGCCAGAGACCTGACAGCCTGAACTTTTTCCAAAAACGACGATTTCGACAAGACTTCAAAGTTATTGCCAATTGTCTCATCATCCTAAGATTATGAGCATATCCCCATGATATCCACTCTATACCCCGCAAAATCAGCATCAGAAAAAGCTCGAATGGAGATAGCAGAATCAGAAGAAAACCAGAGTCCAAAGTCAAGAGTGTCCTGGAGGTACCTGAAGATGCGACGACCGCTTGACGATGTGAGGCCGAGGAAGGCTGAAATCGGCGCCTGCGGACACACAAACAATCAGATGTCGGCCTCGATCCGTGAGGTAGAGGAGGAGCCAATCATCTTTGCGGTACTCATACGGTCCACGGACTATCCATCCTCATCAGGATCCAGCACGGTAGAAGTGGCAATGGGAGTAGACATTGGCTTGCTGCTTCCCATGTCGAAGCACCGAAGAAGGTCATTTGTGTACTTGCTTTGATGAATGAAGGTATCTTCTTTGAGTTGCTTGACTTGAAGACCAAGGAAGAAAGTCAGTTCACCCATTATGCTCATCTCGAATTCCCTGCTCATAGAATCTGAAAATCTGGACACCAAAGCATGAGAAGAACCACCGTATATGATGTCATCCACATAAATCTGAACCAGTAAGAAATCACTGCCGTGCCTAAGAGTGAACAAGATTTTATCTACCATTCCCATTTTGAATTCATTTTTAAGCAAGAAACTCTTAAACCTATCATACCAAGCTCTGGAGAGCTTAAACACATGGTTTGGGAATTTGGGATTTTTAAAACCAGGGGGTTGCTTGACAAAGACCTCTTCTTCTATAAAACCATTAAAGAAAGCACTCTTGACATCCATTTGAAAAAGCTTAAAGCCCTTAGATGTCGCGAAGCTAGCAATATCATGAATGGCTTCTAATCTAGCTCTGAGAGCAAAGGTCTCTTCAAAGTCTAAGCCTTTTACCTGGGAATATCCTTGAGCTACAAGCCTAGCCTTGTTGCGAACTACCGACCCATCCTCACTTTGCTTATTTTTGAAAATCCATTTTGTTCCAATAACATTTTGATTAGGTGGAGGTTCAACTAAGGTCCAGACTTGGTTTCTTTCAAAATTTTCAAGCTCTTCATGCATGGCATTGACCCAAGAGGAATCAGATAAAGTATGGGTAACATCTCGGGGTTCAAAAGACGCAACAAAAGCAGAATGTGCATGAGAATCTGGAGAGATAACCTTGGAGCGAGTAACTCGCTCATGGAGATCCCCAATTATCTGCTTTCGGTTGGGTGTTGTCATTTGAATATGAAGAGGAGGTCTTCGTGCAGATGTGGCCTCTACCTAGCAGGTGTGGAGGTAGGGAGCGAGAGCCACTCGAATCACCGGTGAAAATAGGAGGAGGGCCGCTCGGTGAAGTGGAGAAGTAGAAGCGTGCTCTCCAACCATCTCAAAGATGACTCGAGGATGGGTTGGACCTTCATCCTCTATGTCAGAGTCATCGTCGACGAAGATGCTTTCTCGAATATCAAGAACCTGTGTACCTACAACATCGGGTCTAGTACCAGGACTATCCTCATCAAAAGTGACAAATCGACGTTCTTAAGCATGAAGTTGTTGTTGACGCGCACTGTGCCCTTGGCTGTCACAGTCCCGTAGAAGCATCCCCAAATGTGATCAACTCATTTCCGGATGCACGTGTGACGAGAACAACCAGAGTCAACGAGCCATATGTCCTCCTTTCTCGCACAGCGGACCTATAGAGCACTGAGCAGGAACATCGTGCCTCGATCTTTGGGGTTAGCGATAAGCGACTTGGGAATCGATCTTGAGCTACGATACTTAGGAGCAGCGATAAGCGACAATAAAATGGTTAGAGGGATAATCATAAGAATGCACTGCGAGAACTACCTAGACCTCTCGAATCGACCTACCAAAAAGATCGGTACTCCCCTGTCTAGATGCTACCCGTGGTCCCTCCTCACGAAATCCTAACCCAACATGCTGCCTAGAGCTCCCAAAAGAGTCAAAGAAGTCATCTATAAACTGTAACGTCCCATCTGTCTTAAGGTTCTTGCCCAGTTTTCAAAATAAAAGTAACCATTTGGTTTTGATGAGAATTCAAAGCTTAACCTGATATTTTGAAAATTTGGAGAGTTTAACTTGAATAAATCAAACCTTAACTAAGCTTCTTGTTGGTGCTCTCTGCTGGTTGTGGCCCTCTGTTGTTTCTTTGCTGCTCCTTGGGCTGTTTTTCCTTCGAAGCTTCTCTGTGTGCCTCTTGGTTTATCTTTTCTCTTGTAACCTCCTTTGTTGGTTTGAATCTCCTTGAGATTTAGACCTCCCTCTGCTTTTATCTCACCCTCTGTTTAGACCTCCCTTGCTTTGGATTTCTGCTGAGGATCGGCTCGGGTTTGTGTTTCAAAACCCTTTAATCTCTCAAAGCCAAGCTTGGCTTTGTTTCCTTTCTCTGGACCTCCCTCTGGATGGTTAGGTTTGTGTCTTGACATCCTATTACGGTCTTTACCGTTATTCATTTCCGGTACTTCCAGCCCCCGGTCATACCTCTGCGAGTCTTAGGTACTACCGATTTTGCTGCTAAGACCCCTTTGAGTCTTTTTGGACCTCCATTGTCTCTTTAGACCTCCCCAAAGTCCCAAGGACCTCCCTTGACTCCTTGAAGACCTCTTTTGTGCACTTGTGAACCTCTGGCTGTTATTTTATGATTGACAGCCGTCTACACCTTCCTCGCCTCGGGATCGTTGATGGTTTTGGGCGGCCCGATCCGAGGTGTGTTTGGACGGTCCGAACATCCCACCCCTTGAGAGCCATCCGATCTATATCGGACGACTCTAATCTGTTGAGACCTTTGCGAGGTCCGAACGATCCTCCTGGTTAGATCCGTTCGATTGAGATCTGGCGGCCCTGGTGTCCCCCGCGTCTTTTGCCTTCACAGGACCTCCTTCCTTTGATCTTAACCGCTTGGGATCTCTCTCTCGAGATCTAAGCCGTTAAGACCTCCTTTGGTGATCTGGCCGTCGGGCCCTTTCGGTTTGTGGTTGTACTGTGATCTAACCCGAACTACCGTGGGCGGTCGTACCACTCTTTATCGCGGTACTACTTCTTTGGCGATCTGTGTTCAATCTTTCAGATCTCCTCCTTGTGTCCTTGGACCTTCTTCGAGTCCCATAGGACCTTTTTCTTGCTTATCTGGACCACCTTTGTGTAGTCCAGACCTCCTCTTGGTTAGATCTGTCGGCTCTGACCTTGCCTAAGTTAGATCTAGCGGTCCAGACCTTATCCTTGTTGGATGCATCGATCCAGACCCCGCCCTCGTTAAATCCTAAGGTCCAGACCACTCCTTTGTTGGATCTAAGGGTCCAAACCTCATCCTGGCTCGTGGACCATTCGTTTGATGCTGGGCGGCCCGAGTCTCTCCGCTCCACCTTGGCTCCGCGCGTTAGATCTGGCCATTAGGACCTCCTCTCTGGAGATCTTAACCGCTCAGACCTCCTCTTTGAGATCTTGACCGTTAAGGTCCTCCTCTTTGAGATCTTGGTATCGGACCTCCTTACGGAGATCCGAGTGTCGGGACCTCCTCTTGAGTCTTTGGACCTCCTGTCCAGGACCTCCCCCTTGAGTGTTTTGGACCTCCTGTCCAGGACCTTCCAGTGGTCTCTTGCGGAGACAGCCCTTGTGGTGGGGCCACCTCTTTGACCGATTGTGCACCCTTTTGGTAGCCCCACTTGTCGCCCCCAGCTCAACCTTGTTATCATTGCTCCCCGCTCAGAACTGCATGCGCATTTAATAGGTGTCGGATCACATTAAATGCACGGTCACATCTGAGTACCTTATTTAATTCTTTTAGGAAAGCCACGTCCTAGCTACCACGATTGCCGACCGTCATTGAACCCTTTCTTGTTGCACTCCACCAACTCGGCTATATATAGCACAGGCAAGCTTTCATTGCCACCTTTTGCTCATTTCTAGCTTCCTTGTCTCCTTTGCTGGTTTCTCTCTGGCACAAGACCTCCAGAGCTCGCCGAGGCTGTGTTGAGCCTCTTGGTTTTCCAATTCTTCTTGAGTTGGTTTGAGTTCTTTTGAGTCTTTTAAAGTTCTTTGGCCTAGTGTGGTTTTGCTTATTTGGTTTTCTTGAACGTGTAGATCCTGCGTTTGAGGAAGAGTTCTTGGACCCAAAGACTTCTCTGAAGGTTCTCCTTTGCTTGACCAAGGCAAGCCACGAACCCTTTTGATCATATTGAACCTAGCTTTGTAAATATATTTTGGTTTTACTTTATCATGCATGGCTATTTTTGTAAGAAATGTTTGGGCTGTAGTTACTTCCCTACTTGTTATTATGCCTCCTTTATAACTTGCTCAAGTCATGTTGACATGCTCACCTTGAAAACCTTAGATTGGGTATTTAGTTGGTATTTCTTGTTACTTACCAACATGGGGCCATAGGTTTATATATAGCTTTGCTCTAGAAGCCGTGGTTCTGGTGTATCATGTTTCATCCTTAATAATCTTGACTAATTGAATTATGGAACCTGTGGTTGGTGCCACTGTTAAGCAACTTTGGTGTGATGCTATTGTTGTGTTGATTGTGGTGTGAGACCACTTTGTTAAAACTGTTGTGCCAAGACTGGGTGGTCTTTTGGTAGGGTTAATTACAAAATATTTTTGTTGAGGTAAGAAGGCAGGGAGAGAGTAGTGGGTGCTTTGCACATTGGGGTTGTGGAAGTCTTGCCTTAGCACAATTAAGGACTAAACTTTGTGTTCTGTTGATCTGGGCCAATCAGTGCAACCACAAGATCATTTTATGGGAATGGTCTGGGCTGAATAATTAGCAATGAGATAGCTTGGGGGCTGTTGTGGATGAGCGTGCTGATTCGTTGGCGCAAGAGAGGGCACCCCATAACCCTGCGGACTTCTAGACCAAAGGGGGGGGGAATGCGAAACCTTAGCGGGTAGCTCCGAGCCAGTTCAAAGCTTTGTAAAGGCCTTGCCACGCTCTCTAGACTGCTCACCATCGGAAGTGAGCAAGGGTCTTTCCGGAACCCGTCCCGCTAGAGAGACTGTGGATTGTGGGTAAAGTTGTACACCTCTGCAGAGTGAAAAATCTATTCGAATAGCCAAGTCCTTGGTCATGGACATGCCTGGTGAAAATGGTGCAAGGGGTAGTGTTTGTGAACTTGGTGTTCCCTGGACACTTCTGCGAGAGGCCGTGGCTTTGCCTTGAAGAGACCTTGGCCGGCTTTAGAGGGGTCATGGCTGGCTCGAGATGTGGTCCAGGGGCTGGCTTTGAGCTCTAGAGTTGGTGCTCTAGAGGGGCGTGGGAGAGGTCTGGTCATGGGTGTGACAGACCTCCCCATTTGGTTGTGGATGTGAGTTGGTGCTCACTCCATCTTTTCGAAACTCAAATGTATTATGTACTACTGTTTTAACTTGCTGCCTTACAATCTACTTATGTTATTGCTATCAAAACTTAGCTTTGCGCAATCTAACCATACAACTCTCATTTGATAAGCCCTTGGATGAATATTATTTGCATACATGCTCCCTGTGTCTTCTTGAGTACATTCAAAGTACTCATGGCTCTAAGCCACATGTCCAGCGATTTTGAAGATGATCAAGTGCGAGGCGGTCTGAGACCTCTTTGAGGAGTAGTTCTTCGACGATCCAGCTGCCTAGGACGTTCTCCACTCGACAGCCTGTGGGCTTGCCGGATGGCCTCTGCGTGCTTTGTGTTTTTGTTGTTAAGCCCTCTCTGTTGTCGGTTTTTGTTAGCCGGTTTGGCAGACCTCTTGTAAACAAGCTTGACCATAAGGTCCCGTTTAATATTAAGTTTTATTTGTCTACTTCATCCTTTGTTTGACCTCGTGGTTGTGATTATACTTTGTGTTTCTGTGTGAGCTAGCATCGGTGTCACAGGACTAGCTCGGTGCATTGTGGCGGAGATCTCAGGAGGTCCTCGGGACTTAGCTTTGGGAGATCTGTCGGACCTCCTGGTGATATCTGAGAGAGGTGCTACGGCAGGTTGCAGTATCCCGATCAAAAAAATGGTCCTCCAGGACCTTTATTGTATATCCTGGGGTGGGTCGTCACATAAACCTAGGCCTATGTCTAGCAGGAAAGGCAGTGCCTAGCTCTAGAGAACTTCGCGGTGAAAGAACTCCTCTAATGGATCTCAAAACACGCACTCTCTCCTTCCTCTCACTCTTGGCTCTACGGAAGCAGAACTTACCTAAGTGGCCATCCTTCTTGCAGAAAGTGCAATGATACTTGACCTTTTGAGAGGTCCAACCTTCTAAAATAGAAGCATCTTTCTTGCTAGAAAGGGTTTGGGCAAAACCTGCAGATCGAAAGACTATCTTAGATGGCTCAGGGGGTACTACCTCAAACAATCCACTCTTAACAGCTCTCACAACCTTAGGTGGGTGATTCTTAGAATTCTCTAAAGAATTAAATCCTAGGTCACTATTCTTCACACTCACCTTAGATTGATCAAGGATCATGTTAAGATTCTTCTTCCCACTAGAAAATCTCTCAAGAATCTTTTTGAGGTAATCATTTTCTTTGGCTAGGTCTTCTGAGTAACACACATATTCAACTTGATTGTCCTAGCAAGCTTTTCTTTAACAAGAGCTACCGCAACCTTTAAAGCCTCACAAGACACACAAGAAGCATTCTCAATCCTACTCACTTGCTCTTTGAATTTGACTCTAGCGCCTCTTGTATGTCATCTAAATTTGTCCCAATTTCAAGATTACAAAAAGCACAAGCGAGAATCAACAACTTTCTTGGAAGCATTCATGGACATGGATTGTTCAATTTTAGATTTCTCCTCTAGAGTCTTATTCAAAGCATCATTCTCAACTGTGAGTTTATAACAATTTTCACGTGAAGCGGTCTTAGAATAAAGAACCATTTCAGTCATTTCTTTTATTTTAATTTTATTATCCTCACAATGAGAACAAGTGTGACTAACATCAAATTTCAGCAATTCTTTTGTAGCACTATCTAACTTCAATTCAAGCAAAGCACAATTTGAGCGAGGTGAAGGAATAACATCTACAGCAGTCACATCTAGAGCAATAGCATCCATGCAAGTAGGACTAGATTTGAGAGATTCTAGTTCATCTAGAGCATCTTTAAGTTGATTTGCAATAGAGGAATGAGCAGATTTCAGTTTGGTCAATTCATCATGCAAGCTAGAGCAAGAATCACAATCATCAGCGGGATTAATGGATTTGAGCCTAACCACTTCTAGGTTCAAGTTGTCAATCATGATATCCTGTTTCTTAATCATTTTAGCTTGCCTTTTCAGATTTCATTCAGCAACAACCAAAGCACGTTTCATTTCATTTGGTGAGGGGCATACCTCGTCGGGATCATTGAAGAGCTCGTCGTTGTTGGAGGAGTCGATGCCGTCGTTCTAGGCCTTCTTCTTGCCATGGGAATCATCATCGTCATCCTCCGTCCCCGAGTCCACATCGCTCATATCAACATTCTCAAGAGCAAAGCGGCAAGGACCCAGTTGACGAACTTCCTGTAGTTGGGCTTGTTGGTTTTCGTATCCCGAGCTTGAGGATGCCTCCGGAAGTTCTCCTCCTCCTTGCCCTTCAGCTTGGGGCATTTAGCCTGAATGTGGTTTGGCTCACCACACTCAAAGCAGTAAGAGGCCACCTCATACGCTCCTCACCTTGTTGTAGGCTCTCATGAATTTTGTGGATAGGAGGCTAAGTCATCCCTAGGTAGCTTCTCGAGCTGCTCATCGCTCAAAGAGTGTAAAGCGGACAATGAAAACCCAGATAAGCCAAAATCCAAAGTATCAGAAGAACTACCCTTAGATGGGTCAACCCACTACACCATGGCACAATATTAAGGGCAATGCAAGCTAGCTGGAAAAGCGGCTTTTCGACAATTTATCTCTTAGGGAATGTGTATTCGGCGATTATTCTCGCCGGTAAAGTCTTTCGGAAAGACATTTCCGGCAGATATATGTATTCCGTAGATTAAGGTGCCCTAGATAAGTTAGTTTTCCCGGCGATTAGAGTTTCCCGTGATTAGATTTTTCCGCAGATTGGAGTTTTCCGATTATATGTATTATGGCGATTAACATACCCTCGATTGCATGTTTTCCGGCGATTAAGTGCCCTAGATAAGTTTTTTCGGCGATTAAGTGCCCTAGATAAGTTTTTTTCGGCGATTAAGTGCCCAAGATAAGTTTTTTCTCGCAGGTTAAGCGCCCTCAATTATCGATTTTCCGGCAATTAAAGCGCCCTCAATTGTCTTTTGCACCATTTAACCCTAAGCGACTCCATAGCTTATCAAGCATAATGACAATATCATGCATTCTAGAACGTCTGTAGACTTTTAAGGAATAGTAAGATTAAATAACCCCTTCTATCTCATCTCTCTCACTCACACACGTAAAAGAATTTATTTCATATGAGCGCACAAGCATTTCCTTTAACCATTGATAATAAATTTTTACTTAACTATATTAAAAAAGATAATACAAGTTCGACAACAACGTGAGGGTTGAATCCTAGTTTATAACATGATTGAGATAATTAATAAATCGATTGTAGTGAAACACTATGCACATGGTTGAAATAATAGATAAAGCTTTACAAATGACAACTAAATACTATGTTGCACTCCTTAGAAAAGCGGATACACGATCGATTGAAAAGTTTATAAAAGCAAGCAAGCACTAACTTATAGGTAAGATCATTACACACATCGCGCTTGCTCTACTCTCGTTATGCATGTATGCTCCAACTATATATGCGAATTCGACGGATAAATTAATCCGGTTATGCGTATCACGCTATTATTGGATCGGTGGTACTTAAATTCGAGCAAATCTTTGGAGCCCGCAAGTAAAAAGGCTTCTCATCAACAAATCATGTGGTTATGCGGTTGATTAAGGATTTAATAATAATATACTTGACTGTCAAAAGCAGTTCTAGAATGATAAAATTGTGAATTTCACTAAGTCGACCAATAAGTTTAGCGCAAAGGAGAGAGTCGCATCGTCTTGCAAAGTTACAATAGCACAATTTAAGGGTGTAAGCATGTAAGTTAATTGTACATACCTTTGCACGACTTTGAGAATACCGATGCCAAGTTGCATGGGTATGCCCATGATAATGCATTCACTAACTCCCTCTATCGATCCTCGCGACCCTTTGAAGAAGCATTAAAGAGATGTTCCGATGCTTTCTCAAATGAAGCCGACATCAACACTGCTTGCTTTTCATTTTTGCAATGCCGTATCTAGTAATGCCGAGAATCTCACCACCGCCGAGCATTAACACCGAATATGTGCATAAGACTTGAAGGATATGAAGCGGATGAAGGGTTTTAAGAAATAATAATCATGGTAAAATGGAGGTCACATGATAATTACTCTACCTTGCATAGGCCACGAGTGCATCACGAGAACGGGAAGAAGATGCCATCGAGGAACAAACCTTTTGAATTTGCCGTCACTTTCTTGCGCTTTGAACTTTCTATCATGCCCGGCCATATATTAGGAAGCAGATTGCCAAAAGGAAGCGGGATTGGTCATGATCCAAGCGTGGTGTTTGTATGCGGTGAGCTTTTCTCAACCACTTTTTTCCTAGAAGTACTTTATCAACAACATCAAGAAACTGAATCTCCATGACTTTTGTTACGATACTTATTGGTATTCCATTGGACCAATCTCATTCATCAATTCTTGCACCTACATTAACAGTTCCTCAAAATATGAGAGCGCCAAAGTCTACAAACAAGATTCAAGAGATCTTGTGTGCATTAAATGATCATAGTACCTCCGGGGCTCAAGCAAGTATTCTGCACTTTCTTCAATTATTTCGATATTAAGCTGTCATCAACAATATCTCTCCTACGTTGTGTATGGCGGTTTTGGATCATTGAATGAAAATGATGAACACAAGATGCCAAATACAATATATACATATGAATATGATGTAGAAAAAAAAAAAGAATCCCACGAGAGGCATCTGACTAATGACTATTTTTTTAAACAAAGATAATAATACAATGTCAATCCTATCAAAGCAAGCTTCATACTTAAATGGTAAATCTGAGAACAAATTGAGATTGACATGAATATGGAAAATTTAAGTCAGAGAGAACAAATTGAGTTATGTTGCACAACAAATGTTTAGAATAGAAGTTGAATGGACATTCTCAAAGAACAAACTGGAATTACATGGCCTAATAAAGTCTCTTTGTGCCATCCGGAAATGCAAAAGCACCTTTTCAATGGCCATCTACCATCTGGATAGGCTATCAATGCGATATATTTGAAGCCATGGCAAGCGGTGTAAAGACTCGTGTCAAAACTAGTTTAAATATACATAAGCACCTAAACATGGAAGCTCATCTTTGAAGTGTTTCCAACACAAGATGTAATAATGGAATATTTGAGCATTGACCAAACACATCTCAATATCATGTCTTGAAGACAATTTTGACCATGATGGGTTATGTGATCTCCATACGAAGCATCCCTACGTATGATAGCATATTATCGTGAAATACTAGATTAAAAGAGCTCAAACAATAAATATAACAGATAATAAAGGAAACATTTAATCGATGTAATGTCTTTATTATTTACTTAAAAGAAAAACGTAAAAAAATCACAAGAAAACTTCTTAAGAAAATGATCATAACCTACCTTGAAATGTTCATATGCTACATCAAGGTGTGAGCCCCCACCATACCACTTGGCACATTTAGCAGCTTAACATAGGATCTTGAAGATGTTAAACCAAGTTAGCTAAAAGTTTTCCTGCGACAACTAAATATTTGAAGAAGTTATGTAAAAGCCGATGTCGGACATAATCGTATTACTAATGCAAGAAATGTTGCTCGAGACACAACATTATTTCTAGACATCGAGATCCTAACTCGAAATGACTATAGAACCCAACAAACTACTGACCATAAAATTTCAATAGAAGAAAATGTATTTGCCTCGCCTAATAGGAAATTCGGACCCTTCACATTCGGCTAGAATTTCTAGAACGACATGTTGGAGCTCATAAAAGAAATGGTAGAGGAAAGCATTCATCACGATGTCAGGTGATAAATTTGGTTACTTGCAAAGAACTATCTGAGGAATATATGGTAAGGTAATCATTATGGTTCGTAGCTAGTAAACCTTTCTAGACCGAAAGAAGAGTAACCTATTTCAATTGGCACCATACATTGAGTTTGAAGACAGGATAGGATGTCTCAAAGCTGTATGCACTACGAATAGCGATATCTGATTCGAGAAATTGTGCGACCATGAAAATCATCACGAAAGCTGGTTTTTTGGCATGGAGGCGATAAATAGCTTATCCGAAAGAGAGGTTTGCGTATGTATTAAACATCTATATCAATGCACTATCGAATGCCAATATCATTTCTTTGAAAAAGAGGCTCCTGACGCATGCTAAACACGTGTTTTGTGCCTTTTCGGTGTTCAAAACCACCTAATATGTAGAGTGACAAGCCTAAGCAGGCACACGTTGGGTAAATCCATATTGTAATTATTTTAGTTCATGAACCAAACAATAATCAAGAACCATAACATGACCTAGCCTACTCACACACGCATGGCTATCTGTCCTAACACATGATTATCATCGAGATCGCACACAAAGAAAATTAGACCAATAAAACCTCTATTTCGTGTTTGCAGATTTGAACCACCAAAAACGTAGATTTCAATGATGGTTAGCTCAATTGACAACGTGACATAATGATGAACAAAAGAATCACAATTCTTTTTCATCTGTGTGATAAAGGGGGGAAAAGGCTTCAAGTAGAAGAAGTCGAAAAGAGAACAAAAAAGGCTTCATGGAAAAAATAGGCCTCAAGCAGAGGGAATACACCATCATAGTTAGTTGCTCTGCTTCCATGTCCCACATACAGAGAAGGCAAAGAATAGGTTAAATGAGCCAAAAGAATCAAATTACATGACTTAAGTACACACTAAAGCATCAGTCATATAATGTGTGGAAAATGAATACTAGTCATTTACTTGTTCAAAGAAACACCACATACCACTCCGTATTCATTAATGACTTCAATGGGTGAAGGGTAATTCTTTTTACTCTTGCTAATTTTCTTACCATCCTCGGCCAAGACAAGACCATTGCATATGAGATTCTTAAATGCAGGCCTCCCAAATAATGCCGATTGATAACACCATCGAGTATAGAACACGCAACCATAAAGGTGAAATTCATATCTAACATTAATGATTAGCTCATGAAGCAAAGTATATTAGTCGAGGATTGCAGATTTTCATTTTTCAAGTATACATTCTAGACCAAAATAAATGAGGATTCTACCACTATCTCAAAGCAGAGGCGCATACTTTTTTGCTCCCAAAATCTCAAAGAAGAACGATGATGGCAACAATACAAGCATGGCGGTATTTAATAAATGAAACCAGATTATCACTCTGAATTCACCCAAGGACAAACATCAAATAACATAAGATATCAATTCCTCCCCCCCTTCCTCCAAAATGAACACTGGCGGAGGGTTTCTATGCTATTAAAAAGATTTCATACAAGGATAACACAAAGCAGAGGAAGCCAATAATATGGAAATTAGCACCATAAAGTGGAGGCGGAGAGACTATGCCAATAGAGCACCAATTTGGGCTCCTACTTTTATATCTTGTCTTACCCTAAAGCATTAAGCGTGGTTAACATCAAAATAATTTATTACTCTGAGAATGAACTTAAGCAAACTGCTATGCAAAATAATACCTTAGATGTCCATTCTCTGCTACTTGCACCAGTAGCAAGCAAATGTTAGGCACAGACATATCTCATTCTAAGGCACATATGGAAATGACCAACACTATAAAACAGAACTATTTAAAGTTCAAGGGTAAAACAGAACTACCAAAGTAACACTAGTGTGTGCAGATTGAGGTTTCTGCCTCAACCCATCCTCATAGTCAAGTAATCACAATTCATAAGTAATCAACAAGGTTGAGTTTTCTTATGGATCTAAGGCAATGATTCCTGCTAAGTATATGTATGTGGTTTATCCCCTTGAAAAATTCAAGTACATGTAGGTATTTATGAGGTTGTAACCATGGGATCTTGGCAAGTCCCTCATAAGTCATTATACACGACAGTTATTTGCTTTTAAAATATTTTCAGTTAGAAAAACTGTATTTAAAAAGTTTAAAACTTTTGCTAAATTAACTTGATTAACATAAACTAGGCAATGCTTTATAGGCATACAATTTCCATCAATTCAAAGAAGATTTATTTGACTTTGTCTTTACATTACTGTTACAATCGGGCCTTTCGCATAAGTTAAGAAATGAGTGAGCCCATCAAACATCTCGCATGTATTGACCATGCAATTGCAAACACAAATGTATAGTATCATCGCAATAAATAATAGCACGGGTGGCAGCGTTACCTTGCATAAGGGCGATAAGTAATGCCTCCTACAACCTGCAAAAATAAATTAGTTACCTTGTGTAAGTACCATTCAAGAGATTTAATAATCTTAGAAGCAATTTAAAACGACCACATTGACTATATCTAAATTATAAAACATAGTCACATTGCCTTTGGGCATTACCTATCCATAACGAGACGGACAATATACTCTTTGGGCATATTAGGAAGTCATCGAGCAAAGATATTCTTCAAACCTACCAACTGGGGAGACATAGCGATTGATAACAACTCCGGGTTTTGAGCAAAATGAGCTAGCACACTCACCAAATCATATGTTCATCAACTCCATCGTTAGAATAGCACATAAATTTCAGCCTCTCGCATCTTCTGCAGAACAAATTCACCTACCTCGGCAAATTCGCATTATAGTTAACACTTGATTTTTCTAAAGTCTAAACCCTAACAAGCACAAGCGAGCAAGCCTGCAGTTGGTCCCGATCTTGATGGAGTAGAGGAAGTAGAGGAAGACCATGGAGCGATCGGTGGGGTCGTTCGAGGATCTGCCGTGGCTCATGCTGCTCGGACGAGCGGACCAGCGCGAAGAGGCGGCTTGGCGGCAAGCTTGACCCTCGAAAAGCGAGTTAAGCGAGGCGAAGACGGCGAAAAGCACGGCGGCCACGATGGTGCCGGACTTGAGCTTGGCGGCGGCGGCTCCGTGTGGCGTCCTTGAAATTTTGTTCTCGACGCGGTCCATCTTCTTGGCCATGACAGCGAGGACACTGACGGGCTTGCGGGAGGAGAAAGGAGGCGATGGCGAGGAGGGAATGGGCTGCATGGGGAGGGTTAGGGAAGGGAGGGGCGGCACATGAGGGAGGGGAGGAGGCAAGGAGGAGGGGGAGGCGGAGGCGGCGAGGAGGGAAGGGAGGCGGTGAGGGTTAGGGTAGGGGATTTGGGAGCATGGGAGGAGGAGGCTGGGAGGAGGTGCTGCGTGTCTGAGGCGCGGAGGAGGTGCGTGTCAAGGAGCGGAGGAGGAGGTGTCGTAGGGAAATGGGTGGGAGGAGGAGGAGGCGGCGGGGAGGTCGGAGGGGAGGGAGGCGACCACGGACGATTTGGGTTTTGGGGGTGGCGGGGCAGGCGTGGGAGGGAGGTCTAGCAGAGCGGCCAAATTTTTATCTTTCCCGCTCAAAGAGTATTCGTGAGATAGATTGACCTAATTGACTTTTCTAGAGGCGGATGTATTGTTGCTAACGTTAAAATATTGCCTACAGATAGATTGTTCTAGAAAATAATTATTCGGCAGATAATGGGACCCCTAAAATCTTGGATATTGCCGCAGATAGATTGCCACTAATCTAGTTTTTTCCGGCAGATAATTGCCCTTAATACCATGCTATGGTGTAGTGACCACTAAAGCCATCGACTATGTCTTGGGGAGACGCGAGTTGAAGTCAATCTCATGCGTCTTTAACCTCGAGTAGAGCTTATCCATGGTAAGCTCACTCATGATAGTGTTGTTATTGATGGAAGTGATTTTCATCCCCCGGACTTTCATCAAGAGCACCCAAGAGCCGGCGTGTATTTTGATTCGGTGAACACAAGATCCACAACACGTAAGTCATGAAGGATTTTGAGAATCTTCCCACAACTCATCCAAAGATTCACGGGCCTTTGTTCGATCTTTGAGTGTTCTTTCTTGAGTTGGTATTGTCTCACTTCCTTGATCATAGTAGAGCCCTCGTGGTAATCACAGAGGGTCTTCTAGATCTCATGAGCAGACCTCAAATGAGCGACACACTCAAACTCAGATCGACTAAGCCCTTGAATCAAGAAGTTTCGAGCCTTGCTATTTGCCTCCACATCAGAAGTGATCACATCGTCATTGGTGGCACAACATAAGGATTTTTGACCTTAAGCCAAATTGTGTGCCCTTGAGTCTCGATGTAGGCATGCATGCGAGCCTTCTAGTAAACAAAATCGACTCCATCAAACACATGTGGTTTGGTTAAATACTTGTTAGTCGCTATGGCTCTAAAGACCGGTTAAGATCTATGACAAGAGCTAACCGGACTCTAATACCACTTGTAGGACCGGAACGACGACTAGAGGGGGTGAATAGGAGCACGATCACTTTTTCTCCTAAATTGGATTCAATACTAATTTCACTCCAATAGCTATGGAAGCTATGAAGATCAATATACAAGCACAGTGGAAGACTTGTATTGAACCCAAACAAAACTCCGAAGAGAGAAGACCAAAATCACCAAAAACTAGAAACCAATATAGTTGGGCGGTCAGACCTCTCAAATTGGCGGATCAACTTTTTGGCCTAGCGGTCAGACCTCTCAAATTGGCGGTTTGACCGGCAGCACAATGAACAGTGAAATCTGCCCGAAAACCAAAACACAAATCGGTCTATCTTTTAATCTACGACTCTAAACTTGACCAAACTTGATACACACCTTCCTAAGAATGTCAGAAACCTATTCCAATCAAGGATCATGTAGATCCATGTCAAAGTTCCGACCATTTTCCATTTGAGTGAAGGATGCTTCAAAACCGAGCAAAAACGAAAACTTGATCCAAACACTTACTCGTGGGCGATTGATGATCAAGATGATTCTAGATGTATTCCAACATGTCACAGCAAGCTAGATAGGGGCAAGAAACCAACAGAAAATCAAAGGATCAAAGAAAGCCTCAAAATCACGAAATAGAGAGCAAGAACACAAAGAGACTCATCTTTGAGAAATCATGCATAGATTGATTTGAGAATGTTGAGGGTTTTCAGCCACTCCATCCAGGAGGACAAGAGCTCAATTCATGAGCACACAATCAATCCATAGCCTAGAAACCTAACCTCTCCACCTTTCTCTCTAAAACCCTAAAACACACTAGGGTTTCTCTAAATGAAGTGCTTTTAGGTTGTTGGATAGCACCCTCTCCTATTTGTAGTGGAGGCTAGTTTCTAGAAGACTATACCCATCGGGCATCGTTAAGCCCACTAACAAACGGGTTTAACTCACGCATGCATTTTAAAACACCGTCTTCATCTTCACTTGACCTAAACCGCTTCTCTTTGCGTCGTCTTGCGCCACGGTTTAGCCCAAGGGCACCAAGGCGGTATTTGGTGAAATTACCAATATACCCCTTCTTGATCTTTCTCCGAAGACTAAGTACAATCTTGGTGAAGCACTCGCCCGCTTCGCTGCGTGTAGGTTGATGAACGGCTCTCATCATGTCGGCAACTCTCTCCCATCCGGCTCCCGCCGAAACCACCAAGGCACTTGCACCAACCCCCGCAAAGCTTGATCCAACCCGTCGCACCGAACTGCCCATTCGGTCATCATTGTCCAATCTACGCCATGCTTGAGTCGATTGACCTCACCCGGCATCCTTGATCGTTCTAAACCGCAGCTTTCCAAACTTAGTCCCGATCATCCTCGCCGTTGACCGTCGTTGACTTCCAAGCAACCTGCACATCAATAGACCAAGAAATCGTTTTCCAGAACAAGTTCTTCACAACTTGACCCACGTTAGTCAAAACATGCATCATGCAACACATAAGCATTGAAAACCATGAACTTAACCTAACGATCAACCATCGCCGCCAAGAAGGACAACGAACAGACCACACCTAGTTAGACCGCTAGCCTTTGGCGGCCTCGACGCCTCGGCCTGGCGATCGCGCGCGCGCAAGATGAATATCGGTCGACCGCCCAAGAAAAGACTTAGCCAAAAATACACCCCTGGAAATCCGAAACTCTCTGGAATTTTTAATCGAATAGAACTTTAGCCTGGAGGCTCCAAAAAACATGAGACCAAGAGTAGTAGAACCTCCTCTCTTGCCTACACCTTCTATTTTTGGCCTAGCTCAAAAATCCAAAATCATTCCATGGCCGGTCTAACCGATTTCACAATACCAGTTTGACCGCCACTCAAAGGCCGGTCGGACCGCCAACACTTTCTCAGCAAACCCAGTTTAGGCATGGCCAGTCTGACCGCCAAAATGGCCGGTCAAACCGCCAGAGACCTGACAGCCTGAACTTTTTCCGAAAACGACGATTTCGATAAGACTTCAAAGCTATTGCCAATTGTCTCATCATCCTAAGATCATGAGCATATCTCCATGATATCCACAATAATCCTTAGACCTGAGATCAGCAAAGTTTCCTACATGCATAAGAGTACGCTTTGGGGTTACCAAACGCTACTCCGTAACTAGGTAGTTATAAAGGTAGCTTTCAGGTATGCTGTGAAATATGCGGAGGAATGTGACTGGTCGGATATGGGATTTTCCCCTCCTAATATAACATGAGAGATATCTCTGGGCCCCTCGATGTGGTTGGATAAAGAAAGTGCATGGCCATGCCACTGGTGGTCGAAGTGTTCGACCACGTAAAGTTATCCGACACTCGATCGAGAAAGTGTTGAACAGTCCATGGATGACACAACATCTCACCTGGAGTTCAACCAGATATCGTGAGGCAAAGGAAGAATACACGAGAAGGTCTTTTAGTTCGATCAGATACGGACTAGTCGTATGGAGATACGAGCTAGTCGTAAGCTTGTCGAACATGATCACTAAGTGGTCGAAACCTGGTCGTAAGGAGTTACGAACTGGTCGAGACTAAATATGAACCGGTCGTATAGAGATACGAGCTGGTCGTTAGTGATACAGACCTGGTAGTAGATCATATTGCATTAAGGTTAGTCCGATATAATTTGTCGGACCCAGGAGTAACACCCCCAAATCCTCTGTGTATTTCTGAACTAGTCCCATGATCACTAGCTAGTTCACATAGTAAACAGATATGGTAACATCCATAAATCGCACAATTTTATTATTAATCAACAGAGTTTATTACAAGAAAGGCTTACAAGCCAACAATAAACAAACACAACAGAAGATAAAGAAGACGTAGTAGAGTCCAGCTGATTTGCCACATGCAATCGACTGGGGTAGCGTTCTAGTCATCGCAATCCACACCGATAGCGAAACCCTTCTCCTCTAAAATTTATTTGCATTAAGTAAGGGTGAGCACAACTTCCGTGCTCGCAAGTTACACCCAATAACAAATTATAATGCATGCAAGGATATATCAAAGAAAGGCTTATAGGGTTATTTGTGCAAAAACAATATTCGACATTTTAATTACAATAGCTAAGTTCAAAAGCTCAAGTCTTACAATATCTAAAATTGAGTTTTAAATGGATTACTAAAGATAGTGTAGGCACCAACCTAACACTAACTTAGGCACCAACTTGGGGCTTCAACCCATAACTTTTCTCATGGACACCCATCCATGTCAAAAATTGTTTTACAAAACCTTTTGAAAACAAAATCAAAGTATAACTTTGAGTGGCTTTGCTCAGCATGTCCATGATCGTGGGCACGACTATTCGAATAGTTTTACACTCTGCAGAGGTTGTACAATTTTACCCACAACACACGAATTCTCTAGTTTGTTTGGCATCCATCGATACCACCGCTCACTACCTATGGTAAGCAGTCTAGAGCACGTGTTAAAGCCTTTACAATGCATCATCCCACCATAGTCCCGCCTCGCTAAGGTTTCGCTTTCATTGGGTTAACCACCTGCCGGATTTAAGCCCCCTCTTGCGCCATGTGGGAATACATAAAAGTAGGTCATTCTGGCACCCACACAACCAGGCACACCCACGGTGGAATATTGCAAATTAGTTAGCCAAGTCCTGTCCACTCAGGATATGTGGTTGTACGATGTGGCTTACCAAGATGCGGCTCAAGACCGGTCCTTAATTGACTTGGATGACTTCCAAAATAACCCTAGGCCTCAACCCTGCTCGGATTGAGCACGTGCATAAACCTACACGCACCAACTATCCATTTCGCCCATGTACAAACCAACTTTTGATTTTATTTCATTTTTTCAAAGCTTTTGTAAACTTCCATGACACACCAATGCTATGGATACAATTTAAACAACATTTGATTTTTGGCTGCAATATTTCTGGTCTAAGCATGGTTAAGCATAAATTTTCCCAACATATTCTAGTTCATACTATTGTATAAACTAGATTTTCATCTAAGGTGTCAAGGTAGATTTATTTCAATGCCATGATTGGCAATACAAAGGATTTAGGCATAACTATAATTTAAGAACAAGTATTTAAATTACATTGATTAGAAATAAGCATGCATTAATAATTTAAAATGTAATTTAAATAATTTAAAATAATGGGATTAGATATGATCAAAGGTATATGTTGCCTTGCTCAATTAGTTGTTGTTCTTAAACGACGTCGAGATCAGACTCTCAAGTCGCTTAAATCTAAACGCGAAAATAGGCCAAATTCAAATAAACACAAATAAATTCAAATGAAAATTCAATTTAACTCCAAATTAAATAATTTTGATTTAGTTGGCTAGATCTTGATTTTAGATGAATTTAGAAATCTGAATCGTCGAAAACGGAGTTCGTATGGAGGAGAATGAACCCCTGTAAGTTTAAATCTAAAGAAAACCCTAAAATCAGATTTTATTGAATTTCCCGAATTATTTTTCTAAAGGAAATTCTCTTTATGACGTAGGCTGACATCAGCGGCTGGTTTTATTTTCGCATTTAAATTTCTAAAGGAATTTAAATAGGTCAATGACAATTGGGTTATGGTTTTATGGACTAGGTCCATAGAAATGAATTTGGTCCACGGTGGACCGGCTCATGAAATAGTGGTTAGCCACATGGGCAAGACATGTGGGCCGCCACTTATGCAAGGGTCTTTGAGGTGGGGTCCAGTGGCGCCGACGTGACACCGACCGCACCATGTGGCGCCAGACGGCCGCGGACGGCGGCAAGGCCGAGTCCCAAAGGCGGCCAAGCACGATGGCGGCAATGGCCGGCGAGACACCAAAGGGTAGAGGAGACAACGGGGAACTCGGCGCTTACCTCGACGGTGGTGGGACAGACAAAGATGGCCGGCGGCGAGGTTCGGTCGGAGGTGGCGGCAACGACGTGGTGGTGATCCGACGAGGGAAGAGGGAGCACGGGCTAGTACATGGAGAGATGAAGCCATCCGTGTGGACCAAGTCACCGGGGACTCTTCGACAGTGGCGCTATCGTCGATGAGGAGAGCTTTGGCTGGCGGAACAAAAGCTTGGATTGTAGACGGTAGAAGGCGAATGAGGAAGGGAGAATCGGGGAATGATATGAGTGAGACTAGGGGTGCACCGTGCTCCCTTTTATAGGGGTGGAGGGGAGCTGGGGAAGGAGATCAATCCACGGGGAATGAGGCAGTGATGGCATGGGTCCGGTGAAACGGGCGCTCAGAATGGAGGGGAAATGCCAAACTTTCGGGAGGCCGTGATCGGGGCTTTGAATGCGCGAGATTAGGGGAGAGATTTTTGCGGCGATTTGCGGAGCTTGCGAGGGTGTTAATGGCGGCGAGAGGCACTCGAGCGCTGGAGGTTGAAGACGGCAGGGGAAAAAAGATGGCCTAGCCGGCGGGGCCCACATGGCGGTGAGAGGAGGGGATAAGGAGGAGTTGGGCTGGTAGTTAGGAAGGTAGGGAAGAAAAACGGCTCACACGATGGGAAAAAGAGAAAGGAGAAATGGGCAGGAGATTTGGCCCAGCTTGAGATTTTTGGAATTTTGAGACTTTAATAATTTTAGAAATTGAGTTAATTCATTTAGGCTTTTAGAAAATAGAAAATAGAGTTCAAAAATTATGAGAAAAATTCACAAAAATTCGTTGAATTATTTTGAACTTAATAAAATTATTTGCAACTTAAAGTTGGCTTTTATTTTTGCACTGAAATTATTTTTAATTTATGAAAAATAGAAAAAGCCTTTTAAAACTCAAGAAAATAATTAAAATTTTCCTTTTCAACTTTAAATCCAAGAAAATCTCAAAAACTTAATAAATTTTATTTTGACTTTTAAAATCTAGGAAATTCAAGCAAAGCAATAAAACTCTCGAAATTTCGTAAAATCCAATAAAATAATAAATTTATTAATTTAATTTTGGTATGAACTTTGGGATGTTACAAACTACCCCATTAAAAGGAATCTCGCCCCGAGATTCGGAGAGGCTAGAAAGGAAGAAGATGGGTATAGGATAAATGAATTGAGATATAGAGATAGTCTATCTTCAAGTTGGCTTTACATCTAGGGGTGTTGGGTTGTTCAAATTTTGTAGTATCAATTAGTCCTTCAAGGTTTCTTGTGCATCGACAAAGTTAGGTTGTCCAATGGATTGTTAGAAAAGAGCGAAAAGCAAATAATGAGAAAGAAAGCTATGAGGAAAGAAATCTACCCACTTAAGCAAACGTTGCACACAAGATCAAAATGATCTATGTAGAACGTACCAAAAGAAAATATACTATACAAGTTAAGGAACAATACAACGTTCTACTCGATCGAGACTCTTAATCTAGTGAAACGACTCAATACACAGAATGAGTCTTGGCAGACTTAAACTATATGGCTTGTCTGATAAAACGATCTTCAGTGAATCTTGTCTGTTGTCCTTGGATGGTGGAGGCGACGATACTTCCTTGATGGTTGCATGTCTTGGGGCCTTGAACGTAATGGTAGGAAACATGCCGACTATCTATAGAA
This sequence comes from Phyllostachys edulis, assembly GCA_036346405.1. Classification (NCBI taxonomy): domain Eukaryota; kingdom Viridiplantae; phylum Streptophyta; class Magnoliopsida; order Poales; family Poaceae; genus Phyllostachys; species Phyllostachys edulis. Next base: position 36,697 of record JAYEVD010000680.1, read on the forward strand.
ATTTTTATGGGGAAAAGAGGATCCATTTAATATTATAAAATGGTGAAGGGGATTAGGTAAGGAAGAATTGCTATGAAGAAGCTAAAGATAGATAGATGACCAAGACGAGGAGAGAACAATTTATTTATTTTTTGTTATATAAAATAAGTTTTGAAATTTCTCAACTAACAACCATTCTAACTAGGTCACGACCTACAGTCGATATGGCTCTGATACCATCTCTGTCGGACCCGGAAGTAACACCCTCAAATCCTCTCGTGTATTTTTGAACTAGTCCTATGATCAGTAGCTAGTTCACACAGTAAACATATATGGTAATATCCATAAATCGCACAACTTTATTAATAATCAACAGAGTTTATTACAAGAGAGGCTTACAAGCCAACAATAAACAAACACAGCGGAAGATGAAGAATACGTAGTAGAGTCCAACTGATCTGCCACAAGCAATCGACTGGGCTAGCGGCCTAGTCATCGCAATCCACACCGATAGTGAAGTCCTTCTCCTCTGAAATTTATTTGCATTAAGCAAGGGTGAGCACAACTTCCGTGCTAGCAAGTTACACCCAATAACAGATTATAATGCAAGCAAGGATATATCAAAGAAAGGCTTATAGGGTTATTTGTGCAAAAGCAATATTCGACATTTTAATTACAATAGCTAAGTTCAAAAGCTCAAGTTTTACAATATCTAAAATTGAGTTTTAAATGGATTACTAAAGATAGTGTAGGAACCAACCTAACACTAACTTAGACACGGGCACCAACCCGGGGCTTCAACCCATAACTTTTCTCATGGACACCCATCCATGTCAAAAATTATTTTACAAAACCTTTTGAAAACAAAATCAAAGTCTAACTTTGAGTGGCTTTGCTCGGCATGTCCATGACTGTGGATACGACTATTCAAATAGTTTTACACTCTGCAGAGGTTGTACAACTTTATCCACAACACACGAATTATCTAGTTTGTTTGGCATCCGTCGATACTACTGCTCACTACTTATGGTAAGCAGTCTAGAGCACATGTCGAAGCCTTTACAATATGCCATCCCACTGTAGTCCCGCCTCACTAAGGTTTCGCTTCCATTGGGTTAACCACACACCGGATTTAAGCCCCTCTTGCGCCATGTGGGAATACATAAAAGTAGGTCATTTTGACACCCACACAACCAGGCACAACCACAGTGGAATATTACAAATTAGTTAGCCAAGTCCTGCCCACTCAGGATATGTGGTAGTACGATGTGGCTTAGCAAGATGAGGCTCAAAGACCGGTCCTTAATTGACTTGGACGACTTGGTGCTAGCACACTAGCGTACGGTGTTCTTTCCCTGGACGTGTGGATACCGTAGAGGCGCTACTATGGTTGCTGTTGCACTTGACGACGATCTGCAATCTTTACAAGGAATTGCACAGGTTGCTGGAGGAGACGATCGACTTGCGAGGATATTGGACGATCGTCTACGACCACTTCATCGACACGCTCTTCGTTGGACCAGGCTGCTCCAACTCTTCTTTCGCAGCACTGCGCATCTGGTGGTAACGATCTATGATCTCCTGTTTGCGTGGCATCCTGGTTTACGTGGTAGAATTTTTGAATTGTCAGCTAGCGTAGCCTACCCGTATCCCTTCAGTGGTATCGAGCCATCCTCGCATAGTTTTTGATCTAGATAGTTGCATATTTGGATATGTGGCAGTAGTAGATTGGATCTATTACTTGTTTGGTCTGGTAACCTAGATCGGTTCATATGGATGGAACGATCTAGGCACTGGTGAATAAGATCGTTCGGTGTTTGGTGGTAATAGATGGGTTTTTGCAAAGAGGTACAAGTTAAGAGCACCAGATGATTTACTCGACTTGTTTTTGACTGCCTTGCATGATACTCCTACCGGTCAGAATTCCACCATCGGAGTATGCCGCAGTGCGTGGTTGTATCAAGGCAGTGATAAGATTGGTTCGATATAGGGTTAATATGACTAATCCAATAATTTCCGAGGCTCGGTTACGTGAATGAGATTCATGTCTCGAAATTTTTTTTGAGCGCCCTCGACCTCGACAAGAAGGGCGCCGCCTTTGAACCCCGGCCCACTAACCAAACTAAGCGGGACCGCCGTTTTAAATGCAGTGTTATGTAGTTGTATGTGTTCATGTCACCCGATATAATTGGATCCTATGCATAACTCGTTTTTGCAGGGATTGATGTGAATAGTATGGCCCATTGTGTATGTGATGCATGAATGGATTTCACATGGCCTGCGTGTCATGTTGTGTGATAGCCATCGAGCTACATATTATTGTATAATGGTCTGCGTACCGACTTGTGATTCTTGATCTTATCCTATGTAATTCATTACTAGCTTTTAGGAGTAATTGCTTATTAGATGAATGCGGTCGGAGACTTCAAGCATGATGGTCAGAGGACATGAAGCATGGTGATGGAGATCGTCATGTTAAGGGCTATACTATTTCATAGTTTAATTTGATTATCTCTGAATATTTATTCCTGTCATGCTATTAATCATGCTTTATCATTAGATGTTTTAACATGGTAGAATAGTATCCCTTAAGAAAAATTAAGTTAATTTGATGCCTTTCCAATTGCTGCAACCATCATGATTTTGATCGTTAATTCGTAGGTCTACCAAAGTACGGTGCCATTAACTATCTTAATAAGATGGGGTGGGTGTCGGACACCCACATGCATAGTGTTGGTTTAACTTGACAAGGCTATCAAAAGGGTTTTGGGCCTTGGGGCATAGTGTTGGTCGGAAGTGCATGAAGATGTCACCGATCAAACGAGAATCATATGTGATATGATTAACAAAGGGTTGCTTACCTAAAATCACTAAATCTCTAGCAGTGATGCCAAAGCTCACTAGGAATTAATGATTTATGGATCTTGAACTCACTATATGTTGTTTGAGGGAAACATGGTTTAGAACATAAGTGGGAGCAGAAGGTTATGAGTTCAGAATAAAGAACAATTGTTGTTCGATTTATTTTGAAGATATGTTTTATGGCCATGCTCTATTGGTGAATGAATTGTATATTTTGAATCTTGAGGATGAGCCCACCTATAACATTAATGCTAAGAGACTTTGACCTAATGATGTGAATCCCACTTTTGTTTGGCATTATCGTCTTGGTCATATAAATGAGAAGCGCATGATGAGGATCCTTAAAAATGGTCTTCTAAACTCATTTGATTTCGAATCATTTGAAACATGTGAATCTTGTTTACTTGGCAAGATGAAAAAGACGCTCTTCACGACCAGAGGTGAGAGGGCGAGTGATCTACTGGTCAAAATACATTCGGATGTATGTGGACCAATGAGCACTCCGACCAGAGGTGGTTTTCAATACTTCATAACTTTTACTGATGATTTCAGTAGATATGGCTATGTCTATTTGATGAGGCATAAGTCGGAATCCTTTGAAAAGTTCAAAGAATTTCAGATCTGACCGTGGAGGTGAATATTTGAGCCATGAGTTTGGTGATCATCTAAAGAAGTGTGGAATTGTTCCACAGCTTACTCCGTCGGGGACATCTCAATGGAATGGAGTGTCGGAACATTGTTGGACATGGTTCGGTCTATGATGAGACAATCTGATCTTCCATTTCAATTCTGGGGATGCACTCTAGAAACAACAGCTTTCACTTTAAATGGGTTCCATCAAAAACTGTAGAGAAGACACCATATGAGATATGGACCGGGAAGAGTCCTTGATTGTCTTTTCTCAGGATATGGGGCTGTGAAGCATATGCGAAATGTTTGACGTTTGACAAGCTCACACCCAAGTCCGATAAGTGCTTCTTTGTGGGGTATCCTAAAGAAACTAAAGGATATTATTTTTATAATCGGGTTGATAACAAAGTGTTTGTTGCCTGTAATGGTGTCTTCTTCAAGAAAGAGTTTCTTTCCAAAGGAGACAGTGGGAGCAAGGTGCAACTCGAAGAAATTCGAAAACCATCTAAAAATGTTTCAACTCCTACTGAACCTCTACAGGATGAACAAAATGTTGTTAAACCTGTAGATGAGGCATCAGCCCCACGTAGATAAAAAAAAGGCCACGTCAATTGCCTATAAGGTATGGGCATGACGTATTATTGTTGAATAATGATGAGCCTAAAACTTATGCGGAAGTGATGGTGGACCCAGACTCTAAGTCATGGCATGAAGCCATGAGATTCGAAATAAAGTCCATGCATGATTATCAAGTTTAGAACTTGGTTGATGCACCTCATGGTGTTAAGACTATTGAGTGCAAGTGGATTTTTAAGAAAAAGATAGATATGGATGGAAATATTCACATTCATAAGGCACGACTGGTTGCGAAGGGTTGAAGGCAAATTCAAGGTGTTGATTATGATGAAACCTTCTCTCCTGTCACAATGCTTAAGTATATTCGGATCATTCTAGCTATTTCTGCATATTTCGACTATGATATATGGCAAATGGATGTCAAAACGGTTTTCCTAAATGGAAACCTAAGTGAGGATGTGTACATGACATAGCCCGAGGGTTTTGTCGATCCAAAGGAAGCTAGAAAGGTATGCAGGCTTAATAAATCCATTTATGGATTGAAGCAAGCATCTCGGAGTTGGGACATTCGTTTTGATGAAGTGGTCAAAGGGTTTGACTTCATCAAGAACGAAGAATAATCTTGTGTTTACAAGAAGGTTAGTGGGAGCAAGCTTGTGTTTATGATCTTGTATGTGGATGACATACTACTGGTCGAAAATAATATTCCAATGCTTGAATCTGTTAAAACTTCATTAAGAAATAGTTTCTCAATGAAACATTTAGGAGATACAACATATATTCTTGGTATAAGGATCTATAGAGATAGATCTAAAAGGCTAATTGGATTAAGCCAGGATATGTACATAGACAAGTTGTTGAAACAGTTCAACATGCAAGATTCTAGGAAAGGTTTCTTGCCCATGGCACATGACATTAATCTTAGCGAGAGTCAGTGTCCTACGACTACTGATGAGCGAGACAAAATGAGTTGAATCCCATATGCTTTGGCTATAGGATCTATCATGTATACCATGCTATGTACACGACCAAATGTGTCGCATGCTCTAAGTGTTACGAGCAGATATCAATCAGATCCAGGTGAAGGTCACTGGATAGCAGTCAAGAATATCCTTAAGTACTTGAGAAGGACTAAGGATGCATTCTTTGTTTATGGAGGTAAGGAAGAGCTGGTCGTAAATGGTTACACCGATGCTAGCTTCCAAACCGACAAGGATTATTTCAGATCACAGTTAGGGTTTATGTTTTGTTTGAATGGAGGAGCGGTGGAGTCGAAGAGTTCTAAGCGAGGAACGGTTCTTGATTCTACAATGAGGTGAATACATTGCGACTTCGGAAGCTGCAAAAGAGGTCGTATGGATTAGGAAGTTCATTTATGAACTGGGTGTAGTCTCTAGTGCTTCCAGTCCAATGGATCTCTATTGTGATAATAGTACAACCACTGCACAAGCTAAGGAGCCTAAATCGCATCAAAAGTCCAATCACACACTTCGACGATATCACATCATTCGTGAGATCGTTGAGAGAGGTGATGTGAAGATATGCAAAGTGCACATGGATTTGAATATTTCTGATCCGTTGACAAAGTCTCTCCCGCCGCCTAAGCATGAGGCGCACACAAGAGCAATGGGTATAAGATACCTATATGATTGACTCTAGTACAAATGGGAGACTGTTGGTGATATGCCCTAGAGGCAATCATGGAGATGATGATGTCATGTCTATGTTTATGTGTTATTGAATAAGTGTTATTCTGTTTCTTGAATGAATCATTGGTTATGAAGATTAACAAGTATGTGACTTATTGGTGAAACTCTTTTAACTTATATGATGTCGTTCTAAATGAATCCCTGGTCGAATGTCACTGGTCGGAACACTAGTGACTCTATCGACCAGCACATGTACTGATTGATAACCATGTTTCATGGGTCATGGATATAGGGATATCGAATCAATAATGTGAAGACATGTTAGAGAATATGGGTTGGATTGACCCACCTTGAGACACTGTTGAGATTGTTATGATTTTATGTGTCGTCAGTTAGTCTCAAGCAATGATGATGTATAATCCTTAGATCTGAGATTAACATGGTTTCCTACATGCGTAAGAGTACACTTTGGGGTTACCAAACGCTACTCCGTAACTGGGTAGTTATAAAGGTAGCTTTCAGGTATGCTATAAAACATGCGGAGAAATGTGACTGGTCAGATATGGGATTTGCCCCTCCTAACATAACAGGAGAGATATCTCTAGGCCCCTCGATGTGGTCGGATAATGAAAGTGCATGGCTATGCCACTAGTGGTCAAAGTGTTCGACCACGTGAAGTTACTAAATATGAACTGGTCATATAGAGATACGAGCTGGTCGTTAGTGATATGGACCTGGTCGTAGATCATATTGTATTAAGGTTTGTCCGATATAATTCGTGTGTATTCGGGAATCGTTATGTTCTGCTAGGAGCTGCTGATGACTCGTGATCGGAAAGGAGTTTCCGAGTCACAACCGATTACGCATGAACCTAACGGGTCACACACTTAATGGGTTAGAACAAACCAGTACGGATACGATTCGTCAAACGTGTTCGGATAGGATCCGTCACGGGCACTATATAAGGAGATGTTTGAGGCTGTTGGAAAATGAAGAGGATACACGTGAGTTGTTCCACGAAACCCTAGTCACCATCTTCTTGAAAGAGCCTTCCGTGCGACTTGGTGCTAGCACACCGCTTACGGTGTTGCTTCCTTGGGCGTGTGGATCTGAGAGGCGCTATCGCGGTTCTTTATTGGCGCTTGAGGACGATCGCAATCTTCACAAGGAACTGTAGAGGTTGCTGGAGGAGATGATCGACTTGCGATGACACTGGACGATTGTCTACGACCACTTCATCGACGCGCTCTTCATAGGACCAGGCTGCTCCAACTCTTCTTCCGCAGCACTATGCGTCTGGTGGTAATGATCTATGATCTCCTGCTTGCATGGCATCCTGGTTTGCGTGGTAGAATTTTTGAATTGTCAGCTAGCGTAGCCTACCCGTATCCCTTTACCTATCTCTTTCTTTAGCAATACAATTAAGCTCCTCGATCACAAAGCTCTTTGATTGGAGCTTAACTTGAAGCTTACCTGTATCGACATCTTTTTCTTCAGAAAAGGAGTAAAAGATGAGAGAAAAGAAAGAAAAGCTATCGAACAAGACAAATATCAAAGGAAGACTTAATTTTGATAATATTCTATAGCTTGCAAGCTGCAGAATTTGCCTCCTCAAGGTTCTTAAGCAGATCCTCCTTCTCTGCCTTCAACTTTTGTGACTCGACTCTTTCCAAATCGAGTGCGTCCGCGAGAGGTTTGACATCACTTTTAAACCTACAAAGGTTAAGACATGTAGAACAAAAAGATGGTTGAAGTTTACTTGTAAGAGTAAATTACCATCTCTTTACCTGCTCGTAGAAGAGATCCTTCTTCTTCATTTCGACTAGTCGTCGGGTCAGTTCTCCACCCGTAGCGACTTGTTCGATTGCTCTCTGAAAAAGAAGCAAAAAATGTAGAAGGTCATAAATGAAAACCCAAATATTTAAACATTATGTATTTGGTATCAAATACCTACATCGATTACTGATCGAGCATATAATGAGTACACGTTCTTGGAGTCTTCATACTTCTTGAGCCCTTCGACCTTCTCCCACCACACTTTTTGAAGTCACTCGTCACAAAAAAAAAACGTGCGCTCGGATTGGGATATCCTTGGAATTAGGAGCTCGATCAGCGGGATGTTACGATTCCAGGAAGACCAAAAATTCTAGAAAAAGATGTCAAATTCTTGCTCTTCTTTGGATGAGAAGGAGCTCGTACCTTGAGGCTCTAAGGGTGCAACCTCTGTAGCCTCTCCTCCATCATGTGGCTTGATCGAGCCTTTAGCTTCGTTCTCATTTGACCACTTCGGTGATCGAATAGTAATTTCTCTCATCTGGACATTAATGTCCTCGAGAACTGATTCAATCACCAACGTGGCCAAATCTTCTACCACCTTTGCCTTCGACTCCACGACCACGAGTGAGACTACCACCTCGATAGTCGTGGCTTGCTCAACAGTGGTAGTTTTCTCTCCTACCGTCCCAGAGAAAGTGGTCGAATCATCGACCATCTTTGCCTCCGTCTCCACTAATACCGGAGAAATTACTATCTCATCGGTCATAGCTTCAATGATGGCAAGTCTCTCTTTAGAAACCTCATCGGGGGCTGAAGGAGCAAAACTACATAACAGATGAAAAAGAATAAGAAAATAACTCGTAAAATAAGAGGAAAGTATTATTACTTGTCTTTAAATTTTATGTACCTTGGTTTCTTGGATACAATCCTAAAATTAGAAGACACCTTGCTTAAAGCAACATACTTGGTCTTCTTTTTCTTCTTCTCTTCTTCGCCCGACCTCACCAACTTCAAGCTTTCACCTCTGAATGGCTTTCAGCTTCAGTGGTCGAGGTGGCCATAGGTTGTTCGACCTCAGCCGATCGAGACTCTTGAGCTTGTGGAGGACCTTCCTTTACGGTCTCTCCTTCATTGTGATCGAACTAACCCGATCCTTGGGGGCTCGAGCTTTAAGCCTACAAAAGTCTCTTTGGAGTAGCGATGGCGTTCAAAAAGAAGTAAAATTCTTCTAGTTTTTCTTCTCTATTTGCTTAACAGGAGCAGGTGTGGGGGGGAAACTGAGAATGTCTAAGTATCGTAGTAGAATGGTACCTTGGCCTTCGGAACCTTTCTCTTAAGGTCCACGATCACCTTTCTTTCTCCTCTGAAGTCGAAACTGCTCAGGAACGAATTGTTGGGGAGGTCGGAGGAAGAAGGGAGCTCGAACTTCCAACCTTCTTCTTCTTATTCGCCGTCCTTACCAGACTATGTACTTTACTCAGAGGGATTCCATCTCCATATGAGTCATCTTCAGTGGAGCCCAAGTCAATATTAGAATCGTTTAGGGTCCCTGATGTGCCAACTTGCTACAAAATTCAAGAATCAAAGATTGGTTAGTGGTCAAAATCACAACTACCGGTCATCAAAGATGAAATCAATAAATCATTGATTACCTTTAGGGGCTTTAGTTTCTCCTCCTCGAAGACAACCGCCAATATTTGAAGAGTCCCCTCTGTATTCGAGGGCATCTTCTCGCAGATGAGCTTGACTCGATCATCAACCTCTTTGTGTGGCAAGTCTGCAAATGGAAAAATATAATAAAAACATGCTAAAAAATCAGAAATCAAAGACCTAAGTTGATTATAAAAACTTATCGTTCTTGTAGTCCCTGGTCGGAACTTCGACCCCTGAGTCACATGGGATGTACTCGCATCTTCAAGGGGCTAATATGGCGTGTGATGAAATCCTTCACCACATGTCATCCGATCAGCCCTCCATCCTTCAGGCCCTTAATGGCCTGGATCCACATGGCGATCCGGCCTCGACCAGTTGAGGTTGTATCCCACAACTTCTTCTTTTCTATGGCCTTACCCGCAAAGAAAAGTTGGTCATATTTGCTAATGGCCATGAAAAAAACACTTTTTGCTCCAACCAGGCCAAGATGACATGGTGAACATGGGGATGTACTCTTTCAACTTGTCATCGTGGAGTTGGATCAAGTAGCTTCCTGTGATCCCACGCGTCTGCTTGCTCATCCCATAACAGTATTTGAAGAGCTCCAAGTTTGCAGGGATCCACAAGTACACCTCGCTGAGGTATACGAATTCACTCAGCATTGTGATGGAATTGGGAACCAGGTTCGCCAACTCCACCTCGAAATGTTGGAGTACCTCGGCCAGAATTGGATGCAAGGATAGTCTAAGTCCGAACTCGCAATAAGACAGGTAGACATCAATTGTATCTCTCCCCGACTGTCAGTGCTCGCCCTCTGCATTTTTCACTTCACCAAAGATCTTGAAGGAATCTTCTCAGCAGCCACCAATGTGTTCATCTTCTCCACATCCATCTTAGACCTATCCCACTAGGACACAGATCCGACCAATTTCTCTATAGGAATTTGCTTGGATTCAAATGAGTTGGGAAGAGAGACTTCGGGCTTACGTGGCGGCAGAGAATACAAGAGCTCAAGGGAAATGAAGTGATTGGAGAAAATAAAATCCCTAATTTCACCTCTGGCAGCTATTTATACTCGTCGGCTTGAAGTGAAAAATCGTGGGGGAGCCCAACGGTTAGAACCCATTCAGGAACCGCTCCCAACAGACAGAATCATGAATCGTGGGCGACCGTTCCCATTCTTTTATGCCCACATGGTAAAAAAAAAGATATTATTTTTACAACTCAATTTAAAATACCTTACTTGACTGAGTCAACTTCTGGTCAAAAGAAGTGCTCATCAGAAAGTTTTCCTTCTGACTACTATTCTACGACCTCTTCTCGAGTAAGTCATTTTCACTTGAAGTTGGGAGGCTAGATAACGAGGATTGAATAATCCTCAATTAATGAAGCTATTTATTTGTAATATTCATTATGGATAATAGTATTCTAAATAGCCCTCGAATATACCCCTAGTCGATGATACCTGCAATGACCAGGGAAGGTTACGCCCATCCTATGGTCAAAAGGTCTGTCACGACCAGGTTGAATCACGACCACCCTATGGTCAATAAGTCTTACAGACCTTGTGAACTATGCTCGATTATGCGTGGTAGTTAGTACAACATGTGCACGTATATGTCTCTGACATAACTACACACACCTCTCTTCGTGAAAGGAGGATGTCTTACTGACAATAATTGTTATCAACGTGCATATTCAAGCAACCATCAAGGCGCCTCCTGACAACACAACAAGCTGTCACCCTTTCAAAGCGCTTTATAGGGGCAATGTCATGACAGAGAGGAGAGTCCAATAGAGACAAACACACTGACAGAAGTCATTGATCCTTAACCTTAGTTTTGGTGGCTTGTTGTGCTTTGTAACCTCATTCAATACAAGAACATATGAGTAGGGTTGTTATTCTCTCCGGAGAAGGCTTGAACATGTCTAAAAAACCCTATTTCTTCTTGCGTGATCTCGAGATCCGTGTCCCTAGTATTTAACTCACAAATATCGGTAGTAATTCATCAATAATGTTTCTGGATTGGAATGATAGCGTGGAGTGGTTGTTAAGTGGAACCTCAGATATTAAAGTTACTCGATGACTCAATGTTGCTATGGGAAATTTACCAATGCTATATAAAATAGAGTAAATTGTACTGGAACTCTCTAAACTTGTACTGTTGTCTCATTCAGCACCCCGAACTTAGCATTATGCTTTCTAGGTTCCCTGAGCTTGCTCCTATCTGCACCATAGGTCCAATCCGCATTTCCTAACATACCTTGCTGAGTTAGCGCATGTGTCGGTCCGACATGGATCTAAATGTTCACGCATGTGCATATTTTGACTGGTTCACAAGTCATCAAAAATAATAAAGGGTTGTCTTGTTTCAAATTGCTCTCCTCCTACCACAACCGTGTCATTTGCGCTACCGCCACCACACATTCTCCCTGTTGCTCCACCCCCTCCCCTACAGCAAGCTTCCTTCCTCGACGGCTGGTGGTGGCTAACCATCGCTGCCATCCCATTCTCTTTCGCTGCCTCCTTCCCCAGCCTCCACCACACACCTTCCCGACACCACCGATGTTGTCACCTCCGGCCACCGTCCCTGTTGGTGCCCAATGCCACTGCCTCCCCCCACTCCAGCACGACACTACCTCCCCTACCAGTGTCGCATCCACACGGATAGAGCCAAGCCAAGGCAAACAAAGGAAACGGGGAGGAGCAGCTCGGGGAAGTGGTCATAGGGAAGTAGCTCAGAGAAGCAACCACACAACGTCATTCCCATTGTTATGGTAAGCCTTTTTAAAATACAACCACGTCACGTTGTGTTCCATCCCCCCCCCCACTTCAGCAAATTAATTTGATTTTCGCTTATGCAACGCAACGAATCGACCATTTTATTCCTCAAATCCAAGTTGATTTCATTGCCGTCATTTGTCGTCTCTGGCGAGCCTCGGTCAAATTTCGTTGCACAGTATCCCTCATCCCCCCCATCTTTTGGCGCACTCACTTATCTTCCTCGACCACCATGTTGCCGTCACCACCATGATAGAACCTCCACCACTCAACGGCAGCACCTCCTCGATGTTCTAAACACCGAATCACCACCAAGCTTTGCCTTGTCATCCTCCTTACGTTTTGCCCGTTCCTAGAGACTTGTCGCTCGTCTCCAAGCCGCCGGCGATGTGGAGCAGGAGTTCTTGGTGTCTCCTCTCTCAAATCCGCCTTCTTTGTCTAGACCATTGGAAGAAAAAGGCGGTCATCTTTGTTTTGCCATGTGTCGTCCACCTCAAGAATTGCCATTATCTAACAGCCAAAGTGACCCGCGGTGCAAACGGGAGCAAGTTTAGGGAGCTCAAAAATTAAAATGCAAATTCAGGGTGTTGAGTGAGATAGCCGCACAAGTTTAGGAAGCTCAGATGCGATTTACTCTATAAAATATCACAAGGCAGTCTCAATTTCCCCACTAGCTTTGCGGGTACCTAAACTTGTTTTCAGGCCTGTACCAGATGCATGTGCAACATGAGCTGGAGGGAGTCAAACTTTCTAAACTTTGGATATCGATATCTTTTTAAATATTTAGATTGGGTAAAAATGTTATATCAAAAAGACATTATAATTTGTATCAGAAAGTACTTTCAAAATATTTATAATTTTATTGAGTTTTAAAATATATTACAATAGAAGTTAGTGGGAACCACCTTTTGGTAGGGTTGTGGAGTTGAGGGTGTATGATCCCACCCACCAGGGGTTCAAATCCTGATACCCACCTATTATGCACATGTGAGTGCGTTTTAGTAGGAATTTTGTGAGGTCGTGGATTTATCCCCGGCCTCCGTCTGTCTAGGTGTGTGTGCTATGGAGGCGCACTCGCATGTGCGTGCGTCTGGTGTGTATGTGTCTTCCTTATAATCGCAAAAAAAGTTACGTTTTGGGACCGAGTTGTTATGAAATATCATTCTTTTATGACTGGAAGGAGTAATTGTGAAATTGAGGCACTAATCACTAAGTAAAAATTATGCGCACATTTAGTAGAGAGCTTCTCGACCTAAATTTATTCGAAAGCACCTTAAGGGCCATTTGAGTTAGTCTTGACCCACTCAAACCATGGATTTATTTACCTGGAAAAAAGTTTTAACGGGGGGATCGGTAAGGCTGATTTCACTGAAAATCGGAAAATTTTGGCGAAATTTTCAAAAAAAATCTGAAATTTCCGGATTTAATTTTTTTTTAAAAAAAACAAATTCGAACAAAATTCAAGCAAATTCGAATTTTTTTGGACAGAATTCATCCAAACCGAGATTTTCAGAGCCGGTTTGAACTTCTATCGAGACCAGCAGAAACCGATTATCGGCGATTATCGGACCGATTATCGGCAATTTTTGAATCCCTGGACTCAAACTAGACCTAAGATGGAAGATTTACAAAAGCAGTGTGGATGGGTTCACAAAGCTTATGGGCTATCCTTAAGCATTTGATGACCATTATAAGACCAGAAACGAAAGGGTCTCATGGTATTTACAATAGGTAGTATGTAAGGAGTGACTAGCACCATATCACTGAGGACGGTACGTCGAGAGAGAGACCAATTTTCCCCCCCAAAGTAGTAGAATTTTGGTGGGTGTGCCGAATGTATATCAAAATGCGGCGGTGGAGATGAAGAATATGTGGTGGGAATTTTAGAATTTTTGGCTGATACGGTCTGTTTTCAATCGGTATTTACAAATTTGGTCGATATGAATTGTATTTACAAAAATGGCGAACCGTGTATTGACCTTCACTCAAGACAACACGTTGCTTGGCCAATACAATTGCCCATGACTTGAAGACTCCGCCACCTCGGCCTTTGCGCATGGTGGCGCATGGTAACCATCATGACCACTATTAACAATTAGTGTTATTAGTTTAATTAGAGTTAGGTTAGTTAATTAGGTTAGTTTTAGGCTGAAATTCGAGCGAATAAAATTATGAAAAATTTACACAAACAAGTAGGCTAATTAGGTTAGGGTTAATTAGGTTAGGCTGAAATTTGGATGAATTTTAAAATATAGCAAGCGAGTCCAAAAAATTATGAAATTTTTGTGGAGCCTCCCGATACCGTGTACTTGTTTGTATAAATTTTTCATAATTTTATTCGTTCAGAATTTCAGCCTAAAACTAACCTAATTAACTAACCTAACTCTAATTAAACTAATAACACTAATTAACACCAATAGTGGTTGGCGCATGGTGACCATACGCCAACCAGCAGGTGCCGAGGTGGTGAGGCAGTGTTGGCCTGGTTGGCCGATCGCCGACATGAGTCAGTGTTGCACAGTGCTTCTTCTTGATCGGCCATTTTGCAAATACGGTTCAGCGTCTGCCAAATTTTAAATATCGGTTGAAAATTAACAGGCCGTATCACAAAAATCGAATTTTAAGGTTTTAGCTTGTAGTTGTCTTCGTCCGGTTGGTAAAACTATAGCGGCTTGTTTGCTTAGAGAGAATTGGTGGGAGGAATGTGAATTTAGGAGGCGAGGGTTTGAAATTTTTTGTTTGGTTGGTTTGTTTGGTTGGTGGGCATGTGAATTTAGTTGGGATAGGAATTGGAAGTTCGAGGGTCTAACTCCCACCATTCGAAACCAAGGCAAGGGGTAGGAGTTGGGAGGGAATTATTAAGCAATAGATCTCAGCCCTTGGTGATAACTTAAATTAAGACATCTTAGAAGTTATAAAAGCAATCCCTCGTAATGTATCATCTCACTTGACAAACAAAGGACTGAGACTAAAAATCAAACTCCTATATCTCATCTCACACGACAACTCCCTTCTCTAAACTCCTCTCCCCTTCCTAATGGTTGCCAAATAGGCCGTAAAGGTCAGCCTTTCTGTCAAGTCGGTCACAAGTTACAGATAAGGCCTACTTGGAGCCCAGTTTGGGACCAAAACCGGTGTAAAATACCCGCCCATAAGTTTCTCCAGGCTGAGCTACAATAATCTGCTTGGGTGGGCGGTAACCCAATAATATTACATTCGGATAAAAAAATCTCCTAAAGAGGCGACATTTTTTAGGAAAAATCACACACACATATATATATATATATATATGTCATCACAAAGTGCACAGTTTTAAAATATACCAGTGAAGAATTTCTTCTTTCAAACATGTCATTAAGAGTGACCATATTTGAAGATATGCCATTATGTACCCTTTATATCACTTTTATGCGTATTTAGATCCCATACTTGACTACGTATTTTCGTAAGGATAAAAATGCCCCATCTGCCCTATCCATTACTATAGACTGGACCCAGTCCGTTCGGTCCCAAATCCATTCCTCACCCCGATTTTGCATGGTTCAATGTTCTGAAGATAACGTGGTGTGCATAACAAGATATGACCACAGATGTTAGGATTAGGTCCCGTCGGTAGTAATGGACATGGCATGTAGGGGCATTTTCGTCCATACAAAAATACGCAGTCAAATACGGCGTCTAAATATGTATAAAAGTGATATAAATTGTACATAATGACATATATCCAAATATGACCACTCTTACATAAATACTAATTACAAGATACTCTAATGCGACTTGATTGAAAAAATTTATTGGGGCGCTTTATTTTTGCTATATACCCTTTTTCATATATAAAAAGTACATACACAAATTTTGCTATAAAAGGCGGACTTTAATGAATTTTTTCATGGAACTATCTTATAATCATTATTGGAGTATGCTCAAATTGATAAAGAGATATCATCATATGATTTAAGTGGTATATGAGAAATGGGAATCGTACTCAAGAGTACTATACCATTTTCATATATATATATATATATATATATATATATATATATATATATATATATATATATATATATATATATATATATATATATATATATATATATATATATATATATTGGAACATATCTAGTGCTAATGGTAATCTTGACCGTTGTATTTGGATTGAACAACCAAGATTAATGCGGGCTCCCACCTCTAAATCATTTAATCACTCTGTATGCTCCCATCTCCAATGCGCTTTCATTAATACGTATGCATTAAATACCTGCATGCTCCCATCTTCAATGCCCTACATTAAACACCCTGCATGATCCAACGTCTTGCCTACCTCTCTTCGCCGACACATCTGAAGACACGAGGGCAAGCTCATCGGCGGCGGTGACGAGCTCGTTGGCGACGGCACCAGGCTCCCCTACTGGCCTACATCTTGTCATCCTCTCCTGAGTAATGCGACACAAATTCCTACACCCACAGACCACAGCTGCCTCACCTCTCCTCCCTCCAACTGGATCATCCAAGCACGGATCTAAAAATTGGTAACCGGTACGTCACCACCTAGTAGTGATTATACGGTATAATCGGTTCGATTATGCGGCATAACCGGTAATTACATGATAATAGGTAGGGCACCCGTTACTTGTATACGTCCGAGTATATGGCCTACTACCCGTTTTTAGAACACTGCATCTAGGTAAGTCTAGAAGCTTCTAGAAACTCCTAGAGCTTGGATCCAGATCAATAGGATGCCTCGAATTGTTGGGATGATGTGTTAATTAGCTCCGGTAAGAAACTTAGCTCCGATCTATGAGCACTTAAAAAATTTCAGATCTAGGCACTTGAGATTATTTTTATATGCCTATTTTGTTTGAACTGCTGGTGATTTGACTTGGTAAATTGGGTAAGAAACTTAGCTCTGAAATTAGTCTTGGGTAAGAAACTGAGCTCTGATATGGCTTGAGATTGCGGTGTCCAGGGAACAGAAATGCTTTGTTGGTGTTAGATGTTAGATGCTCCAGTGTCGATCCAAAAATGATTTTACTAGTTCCGATGTTCCAGTAGCATTTTTTAGCATTAGTCCGCCAATTTTTTTTACTCCGTGTAAGTCCTCCTGATTTGGCATTCTATTCTGCTTTTTTTTTTCTTGCATTTGTTCATGCTAGTATATTTTAGTTTCTGGACTGCTTGTTTGGAGTACATGCATAATGAGTTTGGATAGTAATGTGCATACGTAGCTTACTACATTTCGCATCTTTCAGTCATCTGGGATTCTGGATGTAGATAAAAATTCAGTCAACACAACACGCAGTAACACACAGAACAGGGTATGAAATGAGTACATCGATAGTAACACAAGTGGTTACAAACTTACTTGACAGAGTTGCCTATTCTGACCACTCCCTTTGTAGTACAAGACATGCAAAGAATGCATGAGCTTTGTGAGTAAAATGACCATATTCTGACTTAAATTTAGTACAAGGTGTAGTTCTTCTAGGCTGACTGCAAGTAAGCATAGTTCTGAATTTGATACTTGGAATTTATGGTTGGAGTATAATTGTTGCAGTAAGCTGCTGATTCAACTATAATTCAATTATAGTTTGAGATCACCTGCATTTGTTCTTTCAACTATATTCAATTTGTATGCTCTTAATTGCCTTCAATCATTCACTTACCTACTTGACCGTTTCCTTTACAGATCGGTTGAGGCCCTTGTGGTGTAAGGGAACAAGTTGGTGCTGGTTCATGTCATATTGGTGGTTCTCAATTTGCTAAGGTGAGGTTTCTCTACGTCATCTCTGTATGGCTCACCTTTTTTTTTATTGCATGAGTGTGTGACTGTTTCTTGATATTGGCTAGCCGAGCGCCCCTTGTTACAACAGATTTCAAAAAACATAATATAAATTATAAACTTATAAAACTAATATGCATAACGTACTTATCTCTACAAATAAAAATTTTATATAATTTGCATTCAATCAACAAGCTACATTCATAGATAATTGATTATCCACAGAAGATCATTCAAATAACTTATGCATATATTTACAAAAGATCCCATCAATTAGGGTATGTACAATGGTACAGATAGCTGCTTTCTATAGCAACTCTCCATATTATCTGTAGACAGCACTAAAGACAGCTCATGCAGTGGGTTGTGTTGATATAGTCGGCTACAGGATTATAGACAACACACAATCTTTTAAAATGCTTTTTTTGGTTATGATACTACAGTCGGCTATAGGATCGTAGACAACACATTTCTCTCTCTTTATTCTCTTTCATCTATATCAGCTTAAATCCTCGTGGCGAGAGGCTATAGATAGCGAGGGCGTGTCAGTGCACATGCACTGATTTGTGCACATATGCACATAGTGCATCTGTCCATCAATCTCAAATCGACGATCAGGCGTTCCCGCCTCCCACGCTCGGCGTTTTGGAAACACCCCAAGACGCCTTGTTGCTTCCACTCATTTCTAACCCTTCCGCAGCCCGCTCCTCTTGACCTGACCTTGCCGGCTAGGGTTCGCCCGCGCCTCCCCTGTGGCGCCCCCACGCCTCCAGGTGCCTCCCGCGCCTCCCTTGAGCTCAGATTCGCCGCCGCCTCCCTTGAGCTCCATTCGCCGCTCGCCTCCAGTGGCTGTGAACCTACCCTCCCCTCCGGCCGAGGCGCCTTGCGAGCTAGGGCGACGCTCCTGGCCGCCATCCATGGCGCCTCCTCCCCTCCGTGCGCCGCCTCCCCTCCAGTGAGCTCCTCCGTGAGCCACCTCCCTCCAGTGAGCCGCCTCCTCCAGCGCCACCACCATCTTGAGAGGGATGTCATCACATCCGCCGTCAAATGGCGGCAACCATGAGCAAGCGCTAAGGGAGGCCGCCCTTGTCGATTTGAGACGCCACCTCCTCCGACCATGTCCGTCGTGGCCTCCCCCCGACCATTACCATGGCCTCCCCCGATTGCTCTTTCTGATTGCTTCAACTCTGTAATGCTTGTGTTGTAATGAAGTAGATGTAGCACAACAACTCTGTAATGTGAACTGATGTAGTTGGTGAATGAATCATTTCTGGAATGCAGATTAATGACATCAAGTATTAGTATTTGCAATGTGAATCAAAGATCCATGGAAGTGCTTGTGTCCTGAATGCTTGTTACCATTCTGTTGTTGAGAGCATGAACAGAATACTTGCATTGGTATACTAGTTTTTCTTCTCTGCTTGATTGAGCTTGCAAAGCTGAACCTTTGGATTGTACAAGTTCCAGTTTTCATTTTGGATTGTACAAGTTCAGAAAATTCTTTCTCTTGCAGTTTTCTGAATTAATGTTTTGGATTAATGTTTTTCAGAAGTTCCAATAAGAACAATGTCACATGTATTGAGCTTCAGATTTTGTTGAGTTATGGACATGTATGAACTTCGGAATTGAAATGTATGAGCTTCAGATTTCATAAGTGTTGAGCTTCAGATTTTGTTGAGTTATGGACATGTATGAGCTTCATAATATTGTTATGGACATGTAATACTCTTAATTTGAAATGTTGAGCTTCATATTTCGAAGTTATGGACATGTATGATCTAAAATTTCAAAATGTTGAGCTTATGACTTGATTTAGAAAGAGGCTCAAATCTCTCCAAAAGGAACATGGCTTGCACGGACATTACGAAGTCGATAAAAAAGCATTGCCCATCACGACAATAAGCGGGCGATTGATAATCGCATGGTAGCTACGGATGCATTGCATAAGAGATTGGATGAACAAAGATCTAGGCATGAGAAGCGTGAAACAAATCCAAGAGTCAAGTGTAACAGATCTGAAAGCAGGTCTACAAAGCCTTTCTTTCGCTTTTGATGTCTTGTACGTTGAGAAGAACAGATGATCTCTGGAGTCGATGGCAATAATCAGAAATGTCGCCTTCAAGATGCCAATCATAATACCATTGTACTTCCAGGTAATGCTCACTTAACTTAATCTACAAGAACAGAACGCCTAAAACTCTATAACAATGTGTTCTACATAGCATGCATCCTGTAACAATTTCTGCAAATGGGTTTCAGTTTCATAAAACAAAATTACCTTTGGATCCTGACAGTTCAGACAATTGACTTCACTAGAATGCTACATTTGGTAATCTTGATAAGACAAACACTGTAATCAACTCCACATGTTCATTGATCATTACAACACAGTAATGCAATTAATTTTGCACTCAACAATTCATCAATGACAAACTTTCATCCATTTGATTTTGCATTTCTCAATGACAGAAAATTTCATACATTGCCATTCTCATGAATTCCAGGAATGATTTTGCATTCAACAATTCAAGAATTCATCCATTTGATTTTGCATTCAACAATTCAACAATTCTAGGTACTACACAACAATTCAGATTTCCCCTCGGCTCCACTTCACGCCTTACAGTTCACAAACACATGGCTTCTACAATGCACTATCTGAAAGAGGTGGATCGGGAGGTGATATAATTTCTAAAGCTACTTCTTAGAAGCGCTTAGAAGGCTTCATAAATCAACGTTCTTGGTTCTTGACCATGTTGGCTCATGGAAAATCTTGCAAGAGAAAGACTTCAAATGTTACTTATGCGAATAGAAAGGTACGCAAGAGAAAGATGAAACAAAGGTTACGAATCTTGACGATTCGGACAATTGACTTCACTAGAAATTCTTGTCATGAGTACAAAAGCGAAATAATTTACGTGTAAGAAGTTCTATACATCGGGATATCTGACTCGAAAGCTAGTTACATTTTGATGATTTTGATAACTTGGTACTACAATACATATGATTTTGATAACCAAGTAATATAATTTTGATAACCAAGTAATATGATTACATTGTGATTATTTTGATAACTTGTACTACTCGGAATGCTAGGCAGTGAGTACAAAATATCAATGGAATGCTACTCACGAAAAATCAAGCACATATAGGGAGGCGCTCGGCGTGTACAGTCATGAGGGCTCGGCCAATTTCATCCCATCTCAAAGATTTCAAAGCAAGTGCCAAAATCCTTACACTGAGGCTCGTGAGGCAGCTTTGGAGCAGCCAGCCTGCGCCTGCCTTGAGGAGGAGGCGGAGCCGCGATGCGGCAGCGGTGGGAGGGAGGAGAGGCTGAGGCAGAGCGCAGTCTCGATGGGAGGTCTGGCGCAAGATATGTCTCAAGCTAGGGTTAGGTGGTAGGGAGGGAGGAGGGAGGCCGCAGTGAGGCCTTGGTCGATGGGAGGTCTGGCGCATATGTCTCAAGTTAGGGTTAGGCGGTAGGGAGGGAGGAGGTGGCGCAGGGAGGCGTGGGGCTCGGTCTTGAGGCGGGAGGAGGCGTGAGTGGCTCGGCGTCGGTGGTGGCGCGACAAGCAACATAGAAGGTGGCCGTGGTCAGTAGCGTGAGAAAGAAGAAGCGAGTGGCGCAGGCGGAGAAGGAACTCAATCGGGCGGGGAACGCGAAATGGCGCTCTTTTCATGGCAGCGTGCTCGCTTCGCCGCCAGATTGATCGCCGCGATGGAGGTCCAGATCTTGTTTGTGCATATGTGCACACAAAGGCTCATGTGCACTGAATCGTCCCCATAGATAGGTGATGTAAACCCATTGTACATGACCTTAAAAAGATAAAAGCGGTGGATAACGGACTCACCACTACTACCAAATCCATTTTTATAATAGTAAAGATCGCAAAGACAAGTTCATCGGTGGCGGCCTACGTGTGCGTGGGGGTGCCTTGCGCATAATGGATTGGCTCCGGGCATACTGCTGACATGCTCTCTTTTTGGGATTTGCCAAAAATTTTGTGGGAGAAATTAATTTGGCGGTTCCTAAACATAATTTGTATAACTTATGTCATTCACTTTTTAATTAGCTAAAATCTTTGGTGGCATAAAATAAGCGAAAAGGCTGACATTCTCTGCAGATCTTGTATCTATCGGACCCCAGTGGAATACCCGAAGACCCTATGTGTATAATGTACTAGTCCCATGATCAGTGGCTAGTACACACATTCACAATATTTGGCATTCACATCCATACATATACATACAAAAGTAAAGAAAAGGTAAACGACTTAAACTATTACATGTTATTACATTCACGACCAACCAAATAAAAGCAGTCATCAGAGTAAAAATATAGCAACGGAAGAAGTAATTAAGTAGCAAAATCCAGCGGCATGCCCATCCGGTCCCGCAGGCAACCGACAAGGAATAAGGCCTAGGTAGACCCGTCACCGAACCCTCCGATTCCGGGTGCAAAGAACGTATCATCCGGCACCGGCTCATCTTCGATCTCTAAACAACAATATTAATAAGATTGAGTACTTGTGTACTTAGTAAGACTTGTAGTGTATCGCAAAATTTTATTAAATGCAAGATTATCAAAGAAAAAGGCTCTACTCTACAAGTTCTTTTTGCTCAAAGCCATTTTTGTTTGCAATATTCGTAAGTAATAATTAGCAACAGAATTTGAAGGAGCATTTTAAATAAGCACAGGACAATGAGTAAGGAATTGAATCAAGTAATAACAACACCCACAACCCTCCTTGGTTGTGAGCAAAATTCATATTCAACCATAGACATGGCACTGACAACAATTCATGTTCAGCCATAGAAATGACAGTTAACTCAACAAATAAAAACCGCATGTCATTATCC
Source organism: Phyllostachys edulis (assembly GCA_036346405.1). Lineage (NCBI taxonomy): Eukaryota > Viridiplantae > Streptophyta > Magnoliopsida > Poales > Poaceae > Phyllostachys > Phyllostachys edulis. Next base: position 59,243 of record JAYEVD010000680.1, read on the forward strand.
AAGTTTTATGACAAAACAATTTTCGAAAATCAAAGTTACAGCCATACCAGCCGCACTAAGCACGCTCATGACCACGAGCACAACAATTTAAGCAGTTTTTCACTCTACAAAGGTGTACAATTTTACCCATAGTACCACGAATGTTTTAGTTATCCTGGAACTCTCTATATCACTGCTCACTACCGAAGGTGAGCAGTCTAGAGCTCGCGACACAACCTTTACATCGTCTTGTCCTAACCTTGCACTTAGCCCAGCGAATCATTATCCCCATTCACCCGGATAGAAACCCATCGAATGATGAGCCTCACTTACCGGATAGAATCCCATGGAGTGAGTCCCTCACTTCACCCGAGTATACCCATCTCAGTGCTACGTTTATGTCACCTCACTCGGGTATACCCATGTTAGTGAGGCATCCACCATTGTGTCTCGTGATGCTTAGGTCATGCGGCGTCTCACCTACCCTCATGCAAGGCTAGTTTTCGATAACTTAGTTAGCTACGGCTACCCCATCCCGAGCACATACGGTTTGTGCGATTAGGTCTTAGACACGGAGTTGCTTGGTTTGATCCTTAATTGACCACGGGCGAGAATCTCCACCCTAGCTACTAGTGAGTTACAATCCTCACTTTTTAGAACACAATATAATTCGCTCGCATCTAAAAACTAAAGTTTTTATTTTATTTTCATACAAAATAACATAGGTACCTCCTATGGACATTTTCAAAATATCCCAAATTCACAAATTAACATATTGTCATTTTATCAGTTTTTTTCGAAAAATCTATCGTTCTAGTTGCATTTGTGCGATAATCGCACACAAAAAATCCCAAATGATATTTATATATTGCCTAACCCATATTCTAATGGCTACAACAGTAAGAGATCAAAATTACAAGGATATATGTGCAACAATTAGGATTAAACCTACCAATTTCCTAATAATAGCATTTTCATACTGAGACATACATGCATGGATAATAGGTTTTACAAAACAAAGTACAATAAGTAAAATACTGGGATCAACATAATCAAAGAAGGTGCTTGCCTTGCTCTTTCTTTTATGGAAATATGGGATTGATCGTCGAAATAATTATTCGGACAATCGACGTCTAAATCAAAAAGAGCCAGAAACAAATTAAATAACACCAAATAAATTCAATAGTGACCAAAATTAAATATTTTTACATATTCTGGTAGCTTATGATTTTAGACAATTTAAAGACAAATTTCATTCAATTTGGAGTTTTGTAGCAAAAGTTATTAAGGTTTGAATTTGAATCAGTTTGAAAAATCTAGAGAGAAAGAAAAGGGAGAGAGAGTCTCTCACTAACAGGTGGGACCCGCAGCCCTTTTCTTTTTCTTTTGATTTCTTTTTTGGCCGAAAAGCTCAGTCAATGACAGGTGGGCCCATGGATTTTCCTTTTATTTTTCATTTAAATTTCTAACGTAACGCCTACTAACATGTGGGGTCCACATGTTAGTGGCTCGATCCTGAAATAGTCGTGTGCCAGAAGGTCTATACGCTACAACACATGGAGTTCATGGGGTTACTTTGTGCACTTAGGGTGTGGGGCACGCATGTCAGCGACTCACTTAGGTTACCAATTCGTTTTAACTTTTCTTTAACTTAATGACTCGGTCCCACATGTCAGTGACTCACACATTTAGTAAGCAATCATTAGCGCGTTGATTAGTCCTAACAACCGGAATTTGGTCTTAATGATGCCGTTATAGTGGCGGTCAGCTCAGGACAACGCAGGGCCGCGCGGTGGCACTAGCGCCCGCGCGTCTCGCTAGCACGGTGGTGCTCGATAGTGCCGGGGAAGACCCAAAAATGGATCCCTATGACATTGCGCATCTACTGGCACCGGAGGTTTGGCCGGAGATGGCCTGATGCAGCGGCGCGACGGAGCTAAGCGGCGGCGCAGCTACGGCAATACACAAACGTGCAAACGAGCAGCACCCTTAGCTATCTAACACGCGCATGAGCATCTAGGGGCTACTCGTGGTATACTAGAACGATGCGGAGGGTTGGAGATAGCCGGAGGTGAGTCGGCGACGAAGAACAGCGACGGTGCACGAGGCTTCGGGTGGAGAAGGAGTTCAGCTAAAGGAGAGCTTCGTTCAAAGGTTAGGGAAGCTTAAAGGTGCTCAGGCGATGCTCCATGTGCAAGGAATTGGTCCGAGGTGTAGTGTAGTTCCGGCGGCGACTGAAGCGGCGATGTTGGCCAGAGATGAGGAAGAAGACACAATTCGACCGTTCCTGTGGATTAAAGGCAAAATCGAATGAGAGGAAAGCCTCAAGATGCTCCGGAACGTGATATGACGCGAGAAGAGTGACACCAAACCCTTCACAACATCGGGAATGGTTGTGGCGGCGCACGGCCAGAGCGGATCTCAAGCTCTCCGAGCGATTGAGCTCAATTGAGTGGAGAAGAAAGAGTGGGGAGGTGCGCACGGGAAAGGAAAAGAGATAGAGAAGCTCGGGGCTGGCTTTTTATAGATGGAGGAGGTGGAGATAGGCGAGGAGATGCTTGGGCATGTGCGGGCAAACAGAGCTCCTTGCGTCTGGCGAAAGAGCATGGGCATGGCAAGGCGAGATGGTGTGAGTTAATGGCGAGGTGACGTGTAGCTTTGGCCGGTGACAAAACGGTGGGCGGCGAGGAAAACCGCGGGCGGGGCGACATGCTCGCGAGCGGTGCACTGGCGCTCGGCATCACGAGGTGGACAACGAAGCCTGCCAGTGGGGCCCATCGGTCAGCGAGGGAGAGAGAGAGAGAATAGGTTTAGGGAATTTTGATTTTCGGCTGATTTCTTTGTTGATTTTATTCATTAAGCAAATGGCTTCAGAAATTTATGAATTTTTTTGTGGAGACTACTGACTTAATTTATTTCCTTTGGAAATTTTCTCAGGAATTTATCTCCCCTGTGAATTTCTCTAAAATTCATACAATGTTCTGTTCATATGCTTTTGTATTTGTTTTTCTTAACAAGTTTTCATGAAAATACTTTGGTGAATTATTCCTGGGATATTATGCCCGAAATAATCCTCCCATTAATTTTTTGTTTACTTTGTTTGTGTAACTTCTTTTGAGTACATGTTTGTTTGTAATTTATGTTTTGTTTTTAAATCAAAACTCAAATTCAAACATGGATATATTTCATATGCAAATGATCAAAGTATTTTCTCTAATACATTTATAATACATATTCCCAGAATTCAGATTTTGGAATATTACGGTATCACTCTATTTAGATCGTCCTATAGACTACTGTAGCGCTTGCTGCAGATGTACAAGAAAGCGTTGTACATAAGAATATTGTAGCAAAATGTTGTTTAGACTGCTATGTGGCGATCAATCTCATTCATCTATATTCCATCTAACGGTGAGGATCGTTAATGCAGACAAAACTGTGCGCCTTGCAACAACCGAGGATCCCGATCCTCCAAGCAGGGCCTAAGTTTTTTTTTTATAGGAATTACGAGGTAAGTTATTATCTTTGCTTCATGTTTGATGCGGAAATAAAATGTGGGGAAGAAGATTTTAGTATGATATCATTTTGAATTAACATATGGTCGGAAAAACACTGAAAAAGAAATTTTGCTATCTAGCAATAAGCCATTTTTATTTAAATTTTCTACGCTACAAACATACAGGGGCGGATCTAAAGAAGACTCCACTAAAGATGAAGTAGTCAAATATCTGATAACTTATGTCTTCGCTCAGTCTAGCAGAGATATCTTGATAGTCTGCTTGTGCCCCGCTAATCATCCCCAGTACGTCAACTAATTTGCCATCTATCGGTGTTCGGCAACACTCCAGCCTACGTCAGCGTTTCTTTTGACTAACCACAACACTCGCTGGATCGGTTTCACAAAACGGTACCAATAGGTTTGGATTTTTATCATGGTACAACGTATTACATGCCACTCTCCCTCTATTGATTTGCTTAAGATCACCTCCAATGTTATATTTTAACTAATTCAAATGAGGAGTAGAAAGACATTAAATCGATTCAATATATTGGAGGAGTCGATTCTAACAAAAAAAAATACATGGAACCGGACTCTACTTAGGAGTCGATTCAAAGCATTAAATAACTACATAGGAGAGAGTACGGTTGAGAGATGATGTTATTATTTTGTGGTTTTTTAATATAACATGGGTCCCAGTTATTAATAGGAATCAGTTCAATATATTAGAGAAAAACAACCTTAATCTTAGAATACTTACGTGACATAATTTTAAATTAACATCGGTTCAATACACTAAAAATACTCTAAGGCGCGGAACCTGATGTGGTCTCCAAAGTAGAACTTATCGTTAATTTCTTTGACAATAATTCGTTCATAGCTATAGATTTTTAGTCACAAGAAAGTGCTTTCAAATATGAATCCAACTGTATCGCTTTTATGTCATCTACTTTGTATATCATTGGACTGGTCGTTGAATCTCGAAATGCGTTGGGGGCCTTACAAAAATCAACAAAGGGAGCAACGTCTTAGACAATAAATAGTCAAACTTTTTCGTCTTTGGCCACGAAATCAGTAGGATGCCTTCGTAACACTACAATGTCATAGCCTTTTCTTACAAAAAAAACGTAATTCAAATTGGAAGGCCGATAATCCTTATTTAATTATTTATCGTAATTCTTATTATAGATAATAATGCTATCGTATGGTTATTGTGTATACCTCTTAATGTTTATAAGGGAGAAGCTAGCCAAGAGGTCGTAAGTCTTTCTGCGACCATCCTCATAGTTGTAAGTTCTTCTACAACTATCTCATGGTCGTAAACCTTTCTACGACCACCATGTGGTCGTAAGTTCTTCCACGACCAGATCAATTACAACTATCCTATCTCATGTTCATAAGCCTTTCTATGACTACTTTATGGTCGTAAGCTTTTCTACGACCACCATATAGTCGTAAGTTTTCTCTGATCGGTCGATTCTGACCATCCTATAATCGATGGAGCTTACGGACAAGTAGGCTCAATCGATTAGGGACTCTAGCGTTAGTATCGTTATTATTCTGCGGAATAATTGCCGCATATCGCCTCTGTCTTTAACAATAGCGGACGAGCGGCGTGGAGGGTTACTACTCGATAATAACTACCATCAACGTGCTCATTATATGAAATGATGAGGCGTCTCTTAGCCTGGAGAAACAGACACCTCTTCGCATACTATATAAAGGCTCTGATGCAGAGAGAGCGGAGAGGAAAGGAGGGGAGAAAAATCAAGAACACAAGATATTAGACTTTAGTTTTTGTCTTGATTTGTAACCAGCGTACTCAATATAGCCACACAGGAGTAGAGTTGTTATTCTCTCCGGAGAAAGCCTGAACCTGTATAAAATCTCTGTGTCGTTATCTCTGCGTGATCAATCTTGGAGACCCCCCGAATCAAACAATCATACGTAAGATTGGTTCTAAAACACCGACAATTGGCATCGACCATGGGGATACTTGTCCGGTGATTTCTTGTCAACATGTTTTCTTCATTTTTCTCAACTCTAATGCTTCCATGGCAGGAGAGTGGAATGAGGAAAACTGGTTCGACTTGGCCTATTATGCAGATATCGTCATGGATGCTGGCTTTGACTGCGCTTTATCCGATGGTAATATCGCCTCTAGAGATCATTTGCTAGATCCAAGAGACCATACCACCGATGGAGTTGAGGAGGGATCTTTATCCCCCACAATAGTACATCCAACTGAGGGACCAGATTCCTCAGAAGGCAAGAGTCTATCCGACCACGATCAGGACTGTACCAAGGCAAGCTCACAACATGACGAGGGCTCTACCTCCAAATGTTCGAATCCGCCTGAGCCAGTCCGACCTGGCGAGGCAAGTTCTAAAAGCCATCATTCAGGAGCTTCATCAGCATCTAGTGGTCATGTCTCTCCGATTAGCCTCACAGAGAATGGGGACGAGCATGCTTTTCCTGCGAGTTCGACCATACCCTCGCAGAGCTCACATACGGACGGAGATAGTTATAACCTGTAATTTTCCTTCCTAGAGGGGCTTGCTCCAAGTCGTCAGACGGTGTCTTTCGACTACTCCTCAAGCGAGGAGGCCTCAAGCGTGCATGGAGATCATCAACAGGAGATCTTCATCCTTTTCTCAAATAATGATCACTCCCCTAGAGATAGGACTGAGGATGCTCTCCGCCGATCACACTCTACGACCCCTCGTGGCAATGGCGAGGCACCTCAGTGATGAGCAGGGTCAACACCACGATGGCGTGGGAAATCCTCGAAATAATTGCACTCCATTGAGGCAAACTCAAAGATCGGATATGGACGATCCTGAGACAACCCAACGGAGAAGAATTACGGCTCAGAGAAATCTGCCTGGGCGCATTCAGTATTAGTCGGAGGAAGCTCAAGAACCCCAACACATCACCGATCTGCTCGAGAACCCAACTCGAGAGCTTGCCCGAACGACCGGCTACGACCTCTTCGCCGAAGAGATCGCACGAAAGCTTCAAAGCACGATGGCCAGACTCGAACATCCTCATCGGAAACATTCCGGAAGTCATAGTGGTATGACTCCATCAGCTACCAGTCATTCGAACAACTCACCACATGGAGATCGACACGACAGCAGGTTACGTCGTTCCTCTAACCTTAACTCCATTCGGAGAAGAGTTCCTCGAACACCTGATGATCAACAAGCTCCTAGGAGAGGTGATCGTTTACCACTCCGACCCAAAAATCTGCAGCAGCAGATGAAATACGAGGAGTATTACCCTCATAGGGCCGAGACTTATCACAAGTCGGGTTCACCCACGACCGGGTATCATCGTGTACGATGACCTAGCGACATCAACCCTTCTTTCCTACAAAGGAGGCCTTATGATGCGATTACCGGATGTAGGACATTCTCGCCTGATCTCCGAGTAGTTCGTTGGCCACCACGGTTTTGACTAGTGAACATGGAAAAGTTCGATGGGTCTCAGAATCCCTTCGATTTCCTTCAAATCTGCAAGACCGTTGTCTGAGCAGTAGCAGGAGGAGAGCGTGTCATGGCGAATTACCTTCTAACGATACTCAAAGGGTACGCCCGATCGATGTTGCTAAATCAACCACTCGAGTCGATCTATTCGTGGCAACACCTCTGTGACCTTCTACTGGCAAACTTCTAGGGCACCTACAATTACCCTGGAAAGAAGGACGATCTGCACAGGATACGATAAAATGACCACGAGACCTTACGCCAATTCATCAGGCGTTTCAGCCAGGTTCAAAACTCAATTCCAGAGGTTTCTGACTCATCTGTTATCAGAGCCTTTAAACAGGGAGTCCGCAGCAGACAGATTACAGAAGATATCGATTTAAATCTTCCGGCTACTGTCGCTGAACTCTTTGAGATGGCCGATTGATATGTGATCACTGCTGAAGCAGTTGAGTGGAACAAAACCATTGATCGAGATGATAAGAATCCTCAAGAAGCGGATGAAAGTAGGAAGAAGGACAAAAAGGTCAAGAAATCCAAGAGCAAGGCGAAGGGCCAAAAACCTCAAGCCAACAGTTTTAAGAAGGTCTTAGACATAAGCGATAAGGAGCCACAGAGTTCCAAGCCACATCCCGACCGAGGCAAAGATAAGCGCCCCGAGCGAAAGAACGACAAGTCTAGGTGGCGTCCTTTCCATAAAAAAGGAAGGATAGGAATTGCCGGGTTTTCCAATGAAAACTCGAGGACTACTACACTGGCAAAGGACCTCTGCCTACTCGCGAGGAGGTAGGCCGAGCAAGTAGTCAAAAGCAATCAGACAACGACGAGGAGATGTCATTCCAAGATCTGGAGCATACCATCGATCATATCTATGGGGGATCATCGACATTCGAGTCAAAACGATAGCTTAAGGTTGTTGAACGTGAGGTAAACTTCATTGACCCTCCTCTTGTCAATAAATTACCGAAGTTGTCGGAAGTCACCATCCCTTTCGAGAAGGGTGACTGCCCAATCCCTTCTACTCGACATGTTGGTTCCCGATTGTGGTCGAGCCAACCATCAACAACTGTCGAGTAAATCGAGTGTTAGTTAATGGTGGCAGCTCCTTAAACATCTTGTTTATGAGTGCCCTGGACGAGATGCAAGTACCCAAGGCCAAGGTAAGACCGGTACGATACTCTTTTCATGGGATAATTAAGATGCCAGGTCCCAAAGGAGTAATCACAATTAAGCGTGATAAAAGATGGTGCATATGTGTGACTACTCGATCCTCGAGATGGTTGGCTACATACCAACTCTACAAAAACAAGGAGCGACTTTGAGCAAGCGGGCCGAAGCCTAAAAATTGCACCAAAGCCGAACGACTAGGTCAAAGAGGTTCCTTTAGATCCAGAGGAGCCCTCGAAGACTGTTCGCATCGGGGATACTTCCGACCCTAAATAGGAAGATTCCCTCGTCACTTTCCTCCGAGTTAATGCAGATGTCTTCACGTGGCAAGCATCCGACATGCACGGAATCCCCACGGAGGTGATTGAGCACACACAGGCTTTATGGCCTGACAAGAAACCCATAAAATAAAAATTACGGAGATTTGCACCTGATCGGCGAGATGCGATCGGATCGAATTGGACAAGCTACTTAAAGCGAGACTTTATAAGAGAAGTTGACCACCAGTGGTTGATCAACCTGTAATGGTTAGGAAGTCTAGTGGCAAGTGGGCGTATGTGTGTAGATTTCAGCGATCTCAATAAAGCTTGTCCAAAAGATGATTTTCTTTTACCTCGTGTCGATCAATTAGTTGATTCTCTTCTGCTGGTTGTGAGACATTAAATTTTCTAGATGGATATTACAGTTACCATCATATTAGTATTTGTCTAGAAGATGAAGAAAAGATCGCATTTATTACACCATTTGGAATATTTTGCTATGTCAAAATGTCATTTAGTCTAAAAATCTTTGGCGCTTCTTTTGAGCGTTTGATGCAATCGGGTTTTTCACATTGTCGGTGTTTTAGAACCGAAGTTATGTAAAGATTATTTGATTCGGGGGTTCCCTAGGCTCAAAATCACCTTGAGAGAGAGAACCGGGGATTTTTATCTGAGTTCGGACCTTCTCTGGGATAATAACAACCCTATTCTGTTTGTATGTATTGAGTATCTTTGGATTACAAGATCAAAGAAAGACTAGAGTATAGTGTCTTGAGCTCTTGATTGTGTTTACGATTGCCTCTGAATCCCCTGATTGTCTGGTGATTCGCCTTTTATCTGATCCTCGAAGCGCGCGTTGCATCTCGATCTAAAGGCCACCTTAATGTTCAGTTGTGGGCCGTTCTTTGGGGGTTATTGTGGGAGTAATAACATTCCCACGTTGCGAACGATTATCACCATAACGGGAGTTTAAATCGTGCTATTATTCGAGAGAATAGCTTGGCGTAATTGATTGCTCATATCCTTGGATCACGGTATAGAAGATTCACGATCGACTAGGCCCACATATGCGTGAGCCCTATCGATTAGGGGCGATCGTAGAAGAACTTACGACCGGTGGTGGTGAAGAGGATCTTCGACCCGCGGTGATCGTAGTAGGACTTACGATCATGGGATAGTCGTGAAGGACTTACAACTATAGGGTAGTTGTAGGAGGACTCGACTACTAGGTGGTCGTAGAAGAACTTCGACCTCGACTTCTCTCTTATGATAATTAAGGGGTATACTCAAGAGTTATATAGCGTCATTATTATCTATAATATGAATTATAAATAAATGATTAAATGAGGATTATTATATCCTCGTCATCTAGCTCGACTTCAGCGAAAATAACTTACTTGGGAAAGGAAGCGTTAGATGATCTTCGACGATGAAGTAGTGCGTGAAAATGGTCGAAGGAAGAACTCTTATTGGCGTTTCTTTAACGAAATTTACTTGGTCAAGAAAGTTGTGGAATAATCTTGCAACTTACAAGGAGGTCATAGGAAAGCTTGCGAACAACGGTGGTCGCAGATACCATCAGTTGGAAGTAAAATCTTCCGTCATTTGTTGCATTTACAAGAAAAAGACTTGGTTAGGAAGGTAATTTAAGCTTGAAGTGTAAAAGTGACCTTATTTCCTCGGCGGACAAATTTAAGAATCTCAATCGACTCCTTCATACTGTCTATTGGGGCGGTTCCCAAAGCGTTAGCTTGTTGGGTAGCCATGTCTTTTAACCAGGCGTAAGGTTATAAATATTCATCGTGGGTGAGACTTAGGTCTTTTACACTTCCCCAAATTGCTCCCCTTTGTTCAAGCTTCCGAGTTCTCCGTCGCCCGACCAAATCGAACTTCCTCAGAAAATCTTTCCAAATCAAATCTTGGTTCTTGAGAGAGATAGTGGAATTTGCTTCCTAGTGGGTCGAATCGAGAGATAGGCCAAGATCGAACTTTGGTGACTCAAGAAGATCCGACGAAGGAATTTGTGAAGGGATTGAGGCTGCTTTGGCGACATTAGCCATCGGGTGAGATTGGGCAAATCCTATCTTCAAGCATTTTGTGAGTGTGGTCTTGATTGCTGCTCATCCTTTCCTCACGCTTGTACTCGAACACTTGATTGTGCGGTTAGTGAACCTTGTTCTAACTCCATTACAATGTTGGGAGTGTTCATGTATGTTGTCACGAGGCCTACAGGGATTAAGTGAGCTTGAAGTTGTTCGATGCTTCTATGTAATGACGGACTATCTGGAGTCATTTGGTAGCTGCGGTTTGAAGCTTCATGATGGGAAGTCGAAGGTATATTCAAATGTTTACCGGTCGTCGTGGCGGGGGTGGAAAAAAGGTGGTTTTATTGGGAGATAACCAATGAGGACAGACCCCTCCTTGGCCAGAAGCCGTGAGAAGATCTCTTCCTAGGATTGACTCCCAGGATCTCGGTCGGATCGCTCCTTTATCAAGCCATTGTAGACTTGAAGGAAGAGGGCTTATCGGATGTACGTGGTGAAGGATTTCATCACAGCCGCCATAAGTCCTCGAAGAAGAGGGCTCATCGAAAGATATGAAGGCACTTTGGTAGAAAGACGACCGGGGACTACGAGGAGGGCAAGTAAACTTCAAGCAGCCTTCTTTATGTTAATTTGAAATTGGCTTATTGAAAGTTTTCTTATCATGCGGGCCTCTCACAAGAGGAGGTCAAGCTCATCTGTGAAAGCGCCCGACCATGTGGTGGCACCTCCAATCTGGTGACTGTCTCCGAGGAGGACAACGTGGAGTGCCTAAAGGTAATCAAAATTGATTTCATCTTTAGGACTTAGTAGTCATAGAAGAACTTATGGTAGTCTTGGTCGTAGGAAGGCTTCTGATCGGTTTACGGTCGTGAAAAGCTTACGACGAGTTGCCGTAGAAAAGCTTATGACATGGGAATGGTCGTAGAAGAACTTCGGCAGCTTTATAATATCTCTCTTTCGATTTAAAAAGTAGGCATGGAGAACCGTCGAGCGACAAAGAAGTCGGCCGATGGTCGTCGGTGTGAATCATAAGCGACTTGTTTCTCCTGGCTAAGAGGCGTCGGCTCGTGCAAATCTGGCCAAACAAGGGCGGCATGGCTCAGTTCTTTTGACCCGATTAAGCCTTTCACAAAATTTCTTTGCGGATCCAAGCAGTGCTTGGCGAGATTGCGGCGAAGCGATCAAACCCCTCAAGCGAAAAGCCCCTAAGACCAAGCTACCCTTCTATTATGACAATAAGACTTTCGCAGTTTCTGCCTCTCGTGGCTTTATCAAGCGACTAGAAAAAGAGAACTAGAAGAGTTTCATATCTTTTGTGAAGGAACTTCTTTCTTGTTGGCGATGCACGTAGTCGAGGGCAGTCTTGCCCTTGAGTGGTCGAGGCTGGTTTGACCATCCGAGCCAAGTGCTTCAAGGGCGATGGCGCTCGTTCAAGACCACGACCGAGGGCGTGGTGCGTGGCGGTTCCTCAACTTTGAGTCTCGACCGGATGTGGTTGAGAAGAAGTCGAAGAAATCTTCTCTTGGGAAGGCTTTTTCCAAATTCAAGATCAAGTCCAGGCACTTTCGAAGATGCGTAAAAGGGACAAAAGTGTAAGAACATCATTTATCTTTTGCTTTTTACCACCTAGTCGTGTTTTTCTTTATGATCTTAGCGAGCTCCTCTCACCATCAAGGATGTTCTGTCGAGAACCCGCGATGTTTCTCCTTGACGGAGGAATAGCGGTGGTGATGGCGAAGGGTAGATCCATCGTTCGGCGGTGGAAGGTGTTGTTGGTCTTGGCGACTCGACCCTTTGGAAGCGATCGTGAAACTAAGCGAAGATGGTAGCGGCGAGCATCCGGCCATGGGGGTGAAATATTCAATCAACTGCTGAGCGGGAAGGAAATCGTGCGGGCGTTCCTCTTGGCTGCAAGGTCGAACTCGATCTTTGCTACCTCACGGAGGAGAAGAAGAGTTTGAGTTCTTGACCATTCCTTGAGTTCTTCGCTCCTGCCCTTGCCGTCGTGGGCTCTCGTGCATTGAGATCTCATGATCGCGTTCCTCACCCTAAGGACATTCCCCAGCAGAGGATGTTTTCGATGTGGCGTCTCAAAAGGGTATGGTGGAACCGAGTTGAAGAGATTGATGAACTAAGAAACCCCACAAGGGTAGTGTCCTCGTTTGCTTGGACTACCATGAATGTAAGTACCTGAAAATCAATATTCACATACATGTATTTTCTCGCTTCTTACTATCTTTCTTTATGCAGAAAGTGTTGGAACAAATTGTTACTGTTGCGGAATACAACGAGCAACTTGTCCAAGCTATGACGAAAGCGGTACTCTGACGAGGCGAGAGGTGGTAAGTAATTGCTTTTCGTAGTCCTTTGTGTTTCAACCACTTACACAGTACTTGCTAGGGTTGTCATAGAAGATCTTACGACTAGGTTCTGATCGTAGGAGAACTTACGACCAGGGTATCGTCGTAGAAAGACTTACGACTAGATCTTGGTCATAGAAGAACTTACAACCGCTTGTTTTATCTTGATGTCTATTCTTTCCCTTTGTAGGTTCAAGAGTGGCGAAGACCTTAGGTGATTCTCTCGACTATGAGAAAGCGAGGCGAAAAAGCTAAGTGACAAGAATGAAGACCTCCTGAATAAGCAGGAGGCAAACTCTACAATCAAAAGTTGCGAGGGATGATTGAGCGGTAAGTGTTGAACTTAAGACCGTTTAAGACCATCTTTTCTTTTTCGACTTTCATTCATTTTGAGAAAAAGACCAAGAGAATCAAGCGTGGGAAGCGATGCTACATAAAGGAAAGGCGCTTCTCCTTGGCAAGAAGTCAGAAGTTAGATTCTCAACTAGTTGGTAATCAAATCTTTACTGTGATTAGTTGTGTTTTCCTTCGAGGTCATTTTATCGGTGGTCTTATTCTTTTCGAGCAGGCGGATACAAATAAACGACTCATGAGGCTTCGACTTGCGATCGGGGAGAAATGAAGGCTTTGAAAATTAATCTTCAAGATAACATTTCACTCCTGAACAATGTACTCGATGGGCTTCATGCTAAGGGGATTACTCCTCGTGAAGACACGATATCTGCTAACTCGAGTGTCATTGGTGATCAAGTCGGAGTTTTGCAAGAGTTGGTGACTACTCTGAAGACTAACCAATTTGAATCGATAAAGGATGCGGTCCAAGAGGGAATAAGATTTGTCTTAGCAAAACTTAAAGCTCACGACCCCAGCCTTAATTTGCAACCTGTATGAATCCCATTTACGAGTATCTTGATGGTACAATGCAGATGATAATCTCGAGTCAGGTCGCTTATCCCGAAAGGCCAAAATGTATACTTTGGTCGAAGGAGTTCTCTATAAACGAGGCACTCATGCGATGCATATCGCGGAGATAAGGATTAGACCTTCTTCATGACATACACGAGGGCATCTGTGAAACTCATACTTTCTACAGAACACTGGTCGGAAAGACCTTTTGACAATGTTTCTACTGACCAATAGCCCTTTATGATGCCAAAGAAATGGTTAAGAAGTGTGTACAATACCAATTTCATAGCAGACAAATACACCAACCGGCTCAGGCATTACAAACAATCCCTCTATCATAGCCTTTTGCGACCTGGGGTCTCGATATTCTAGGACCATTCCCAAAAGCTTCAGGTGGCTTCGAGTTCCTTTTTGTGGTTATTGATACATTCACAAAGTGGATTGAAGTCGAACTTATGACTGGGATAACAACGGAAGTAGCAAAAAGGTTCATGATGAGAAGCGTGATTACTCGGTTTGGAGTCCCAAGTCGAATAATCATAGATAATGGTAAGCAATTTTTCAGTGCAAAATTCTAGAAATTTTGCGATGTGTTCGGTACCAAATTGTGTTATGCTTCTGTTGCTCACCCTCAAAGCAATGGGACGGTCGAAAGAGCGAATCACCAAATAATGCAGGGCATTAAAACCCGAGTTTTCAACCAGCTTATCAAGCGCTCGGAGGCTTGGGTACAAGAGTTACCCTCAGTATTATAGGCGGTTAAATCACATTGCTAGTCGGACTCTGAGTAAAACAACTTTTTCCTAGTTTTGGTGCAAGCCATGCTTCCACTAGAACTAAAGATCGGTCGACGAAATTGAAACTTTCCAGCGACTCTAACCAAGAACAACTTCAAGTAGATGACATCAACCTACTCGAAGAAGAGAAACCAAGCCTTAATCCGTTCGTGGGTCTACCAACAAACCCTCATAAAATACTATGATCGTAAGGTCTAACCTACATAACCTTACTATAGGTGACTTGGTATTGGAGAAGATTGATCCCGATCTAATCGGAACAAACTTTCCCTAAGTGGGAAGGTCCTTACGATGGTCAAAATTACGACCGGGTTGATACGACTAGCAATGGAAGATGGCCGAGTTCTCTCTAATTCTTGGAATATCGACCAGTTGCGCAAATTTTATGTGCAACCAACCATCTCGACAATAAAGTATCAGGCTCTCTCTATCTTTATTGTCTTATTTTTCGATCATTTTTTATTAAACACCCAGTCTTTCTTTACACTGATCGAAAGGACGGTAACATCACCTAGTCGAAGTCTTTCCTCTCTGCACATGGTCTTGCCCACTAGAAAGAACTTCCAGGTGTCGACTCGTTCCTCACTTTTGTTGCCAACACAAAGAGCTCGGGTTCAACAAACATGGTCAAAATATTTTCAAGCCAACTCTTTTCACCTTAGTTTATTTCTTCATTCATTTTTTGAAAAATACTCTAAGCAGAGTACACTTTTGTAATTTGTTCGACTACTTTTGGTAAAATCGGTTCGGTACAACTGGTCGGAGAAAGACACAACACCTAGTCGAAATCTTTCCTCTCTTCACGTGGTCCTACCTACTAGAAGGAACTTCCTAGCGTCGTCCTGTTTCTAACTCTTGCTACCAGAGCAAAACTACCAAGTCCACTGGAAAAGGTCGAACGAATTTTTTAGGTACTCCAGATGTTTGTCTAACACAAGTTGCCGCTCTTGATTTGATTTATCTAGTCAAAGAGGGTAATATCACCTAGTCGAAGCTTTTCCTTTCTGCACGTGGTCCTGCCCACTAGAAGGAACTTACTAGTGTCGACTCGTTCCTACTCTTACGACCAGTGCATGATAATCATGATTGAAAACTATAAGTTAGTCAAACCTCTCTTTTTTAAAAAGCCCTTTTTAACAATATTTACTTAGTTTATCTAAATAAACTAAGCAAATAGTCAAGGGATTAGGATAAAGTTATTAATATGACTTCAATTCTTAGTCTTAATTTCCTTTTTCTTTTCTTTGTCTTATGAGTTACTAACTACCCAATGAGACAATTTGCAGGAAAAAGAAAGGATTATGTACATCAACAAAAACTTGTCTTTACAGGTTTCTATTACAAGCTACTTTGACGATAGAGATCTTATTTGCATCTCCTCTGTGACCTTCTTGCTGACCAACTGCATTTCCTCAATCAACGCTCGCTTATGCTTGAGAAGCGATCGAAATTCAATTGGTTGGTTGAGACTAAGATTGGGGTCATGAGCTTTAGGTTTTGCCAGAACATAACTTACTGCGCCTTTGACCGCCTCTTTTATCAAATCAGCTTGGTTGGTCTTCAAAGTGGTCACCAACTCTTGCAAAGCCTCGACTTGTTCTCCAATGGTACTCGCGTGAGCAATTATCGTGTCTTCACGAGGAGTGGCCTCCTCAGCACGTAGCCCCTTAAGTACATTGTTCAAGAGGAAAATGTTGTCTTGAAGGTTAGTCTTCATCGACTTCATCTCCTCCACAGTTGACAGTCGAAGCCTCATTTGAGTTGTTTTATTTATTGCTTGCTCTTAAAAGAGTAAGACTAGTCAGCCAAAATAACCCTTAAAGGATTGGAAAACTGTTTGCAGGTAAAGAGTTGCTTACCTGCTAGTCGAGAGTCCAACTTCTTGACTTCGTCGTCATGGGAAGCAGTGCTCTTTGCATATCGCTCTTCACACGACTTTATCTCATGATCTTTTTCTTTGGCAATTCGGGAAATCTCGTGAACAATTAAGGCCTTTTCTTTGTCCTTGATTTGAGCTTTGCCCATTTCGACCTCTTTTACGAAAAAGAATAAGAGTTAGAAAAAGAAAATAAGGTCATTATCATAAGCGGTCTTAAGTTTAGAACTTCTGTTTATTTGTCCTACAACTTTTGAGTTCGGGGTTTGCCTCTGAAGCTTCTTGAGAAGGTCTTCTTTCTCTTCCTTTAGCTTTTTCGTTTCGACTTTCTTGTAGTCGAGCAAATCAGCCAAGTACTTTTCGTCGCTCTTAAACCTATGAGAGGTTAAAAGTAGACATGAGCACTGTGCAAGTGGTCGAAATATAAACGACTACAAGTAGCAGTGACTTACCATCTCTCCGTCTGCTCGCAGAGTTCCACTTTCTACTGTCATAGCAACTCAAGTTGTCAGTGGTATTCACCAACAGTGACAATTTCTTCCAAAGCTTTCTGTAAAAAGAAAGACAGTGAGAAGCGACAAAAAACCACATATATGAATGTCATCAGATGCTTACATTAATGCTCGTTCGAGCAAACATGGAGAATACTCTCGTGGAATCCATCAGCTCATCGATCTCTGAACTCGGTTCCACCATACCATTTGAAATGCTCGTCGTGAAAACATCCCCTTGTTAGGAATGTCCTAAGGGTGAGAACCCGATCACGAGATCTGAATACTGCGAAATCCTAGCAGATCTTGAGCCGAAAAGTTCAAAGGAACGGTCAAAGAAATCAGACCCTTCTTCTTCTTCGGTGATGGCAGCATCAGCAGCTTGACCTTGGGGGCGGGGGAAACATCTACAACGACTTCCTTCCCAGCGCGGTGATCAAAGGCTTCATCGCCATGGCTGGATGCTTTCGTCGCTACCTCCATTTGTCTTAACCACGGCTCCGACCACCTTAGTGGTCATAGCGCTTCAACAATATGACCTTTTCCACCACATGGACGGTGGACAATCCATCCGACCACCTCCACTTTGTCATCTCTCATCGATTAGGAGAAATAGCGGTGGGTTTCTCCAGGAATGTCCTTGAGGGTTGGAGGGGTCGGGCTAAGATTACAAAAAGAAAAACACGTCAAATTGTAGAAAGCAAAAGGTAAATATTGTTCTTATACTTTTGTCTTTCTACATACCTTCGTTTCCTAGACTTGATCTTAAATCCGGAAGAAACCTTCCTAAAGAAGATTTCTTGACATCTTCTCTTCGACCTCGTTTGGTCAAAATTCAAGTTGAGGAATAGGGTCAGCCATGACCACATCTGGTTATGGGTCTTGAGCGAGAACTTTCACTCCTTGAGCCTTGACTCTCCGGATGGTGAGACTGTCTCAACCACCCAAAAGCGGCACTTCCCTCGACCATGGGCCTCTGTGTGTGGTTTCCTTCACAAAGACAAAGCTCTTTCAGTTCTCTTTTTCTAGTTGCTTGACAAAGCCACGAGAGACCGAAACTACGAAAGTCATGTTGTTGTAGTAGAAGGGTACCTTAGTCTTAGGAGCTTTGTGTTTGAGAGCCTCGATCGCTTTGACCTCCTTGGCTTTCTCTGCGTGACCATATCATGACAAATTTCTCAAATGGCACAGTGAGCGTGAGCTTGAGTCTACACCTCCCTTATCGGTGACCCTCACAAGTTGACACTTTTTAGCCGGAGGAGCTTTGGCTTGCTCTACCTCTGTGCCAATGACTTCTCAGTCCAACCTCTTGAGTCGTCAGCGAGTTTTCCATGCCTACTTCTGCGAAGTCGAGGAAAAGAAATATTACTAAGTGGATATTTTCTGCGACCATCCCTAATCGTAAGTCCTTCTACAACCATTACCTAGTCGTAAGTTTTTCTCGACAATCCCTGATTATAAGTCCTTCTCGACTAGTATCTGATAAATAAGTTTTTCTATGACAATCCCACAGTAAGTAAGTATTTCTCGACTATGAGATCCTAAAGATGAAATCGATCTTTGATTATTTTTAGGCGTTCCATCTTATCTTCATGGACAAGACCGCTATGATTTAAGAACCACCACACTGGGTGCGAGCTTTCTCACAAATGAGCTTGACTAGGATGTCAATATCCGTTTGTAAGAATCTGCGCAAGAAAATAGGACACTCGGTTGATAGGCTTGAGATTAACCAAAGGGAGCTAAGTTGAAAATTTTACTTACTCCTCGTAATCTCTGGTCAAGTCTTTTGGCCTCAAGTACCTCCATATGGGATGTGCTCGTTTCTTGAGAGGGCTAATCGGCAGCGTGATGAAATCCTTCACCACGTGCCATCTGGTGAGCTCCTCTTCCTTCAAGTCTTTGATGGCTTGAATATAGAAGCGATCGGCCAAGATCCTTAGGAGTTGAATCCGGAAGAAATCTTCTCGTGACTTCTAGCGAAAAAAAGGCATCTTCATTAGTGCGTCTTCGATAGAACCACTTATTCCTCCACCCGGCCATGACGTTGGGTGAACATCTGAATGTACTCCTTGACTTTCCATCGTGGAGCTTCAAACCATAGCTCTGGCGACTCCGCCATTTGGTCATCTAGTAGAAATATTGGAATAGCTCCAGTCGGCGGAATTCACGGGAAGGCCTCACACAAGTATCTGAACACGCTCAACATCGTGATGGGATTGGGAACAAGTTTCACCAATTCCACCCCCAAAGTCTTTCGAGAAAGGGTGAAGCAGAACAATGAAGACCACACTCTGTCGCTTGGAAGGCAGAAATTTGATTAATCTCCCAGATGGCCAATGTTGTCTCAAAGCTTCAAGCAGTTCACAAACTCTTTCTTGGGATCTTCTCGGTAGTGACCAAAGCCTTCATCTTGGTTGCATCCATCTCCGATTGACCCTTGAGGAGTAGTTAGGACATCTTTCTCAGAGGAGATTTAGATTTGGAAAGGTCTCTAGAGGGTGTCGATTTGGTTGGCGGAGAGAATGTAAGAGCTTCGATGAGCAGTTGGAGTGATCGGGAAAAAGTGAAAACTCTATAATCACACCCCGCGGTAAGTTTTTATAACAATACACTTGAGTTAAAAGCGTGGCAACTCAGCGATTACCACCTCTTGAGGCAGCTCCAGCGAGCAGGATCTCGAGAGTTGATTAAGATTCTTTAATTTATGCATTAGAAAAGCAAAGTCTGTCTTTACACCTCAAGCGAAATTACCTTCTTGACCAAGTCTATTTCTAGTCAAATGAAATCTTGGTGAAAAGCCTATCCCTCGACCAGTTCTCGACCACATACGGTAAGTAAGATTATCTATAACCCTTTTTCAAGTAAGTTACTTTCACTTGAAGGTGAGGGGCTAGATGACAAGGATCTAATAATTCTCATTTAATTATTTATCGTAATTATTATTATGGATAATAATGTCATCGTATAGTTCTTGGATATACCCTTAATGTTTATAAGGAGAAGCTAGCCAAGAGATCGTAAGTTCTTCTGCGACCGCCTTCATGTCGTAAGTTCTTCTCGACTACCTCATAATCGTAAGCCTTTCTCGACACCATGTGATCGTGGGTCTTCTACAACCGGTCGATTCGACCATCATACCTCATAATTAAGTAAGCCTTTCTCTGACCACCATATAGTCGTAAGCCTTTCTCGACCATTATATGGTCGTAAGTTCTTATCTTGTCCAAGTCGATTCACGACCATCCTATAGTCGATGGAGCTTGTAGACAAGTAGGCCCAATTGATTAGGGACTCTAAACAGTTAGTATACGCTGTTATTCTCTAGAATAGCTTGCATTAATATGCCTCTGTCTCTGACAATAACTGCTAGGCGACGTGGAGGGGTTACTACTCCAGTAATAACTACTATCAACATGCCCATTATATGAAATGATGAGACGCCTCTTAGTGCGGAAAAAGCACCCTCTTGCATACTATATAAATGCTACTGAACCCAGGCGAGCGGGGAGAGGAAAGGAGGGGAGAAAATCAAGAACACAAGATATTAAACTTTAGTCTTTCTCTTAATTTGTTACCAGCGTACTCAATATAGACACACAGGAGTAGGGTTGTTATTCTCTCCGGAGAAGGACTGAATCTGTATAAAAACTATGTCGTTCTCTCTGCGTGATCAATCTTGGAGACCCCCCGAATCAAACAATCATATGTAAGATCGGTTCTAAAACACCGACAGAAATCATGGATCAAACTAAGTTAAACCGATCACTATGGCTCGACGTGAATAGATGCACCAACAGGCTCGCCTCCCTTGACCAGCGGAACACGTGAGCATCCACAGTGTATATACCCCTTTAAGGGGTCTTAAAGTAATATATGTGAGGAGATCCAACTTAGCAAAAATTACCATAATATTTAGTATCTATTGGTGGAATCTACACCAAAATAAAAAACCTCTCCCTCGTGAGGCTGCAGACACCATGCTTGCCTCCTAGGAACTGACACCTCGCGAGGCCCATGTTTTCTGCTAAGCCCTTTTCTCGACCACCTTCATCCTCTTCCTTCTTCTCTACGACCTCTTTCAATCTCATTGCGCATGCTCTCGGCCGCCGCGAGGGCCACAACTGTGCATCAAGTCCTCTTCCACCTACAGGTGGGCCCACAGGCTACGAGGGGCCCCGCCGTGCAGCCCCTCAAGCAGCAAGCTCCTGGCCCGGGCGGAGCACGCAGGCGTGCCGTCGGATGCACACCACACGACAGGGACAGCACGGCAAGGCACCGTGGAAATGGAATCCGCCGGCCCCACTAGTCACAAACCTCCATGAACCAGAACCCATCGCAGCCGTTCGGTCCAAGCATCGCGCGGAATCGGAGAAAAGGGTACCCACTGTTTTCCATGGACCAGGTGCACCTGGGCTGCAGGCCCATAAGCTCCGGAACCGTTGCCCACACCACCAGGTGGGCTCACCGCACCCTGCCTGGCTGTACGTTTGTATGGAGGTCCATGCGAATTGATTGACGTCCCATCGCCCTCCAAGTGAAAGTGAGTGGTATTTACATCAGATTCACTCGTAATGTATACGATTTGATCTGTGGCTGGCTCTGTGTACGTAATTCCTCTCGACTTTGATTTGGTCCAGCAGATCAGCCGGACAGCCGGTAGGATTGATGGACGCTGTGCGTCTTGTCCCCGCTCTAGTCTATGGTTGCATTATCTTAGGCGTGGTCTGTTGTCGACTTCTCGGCCCTGCTAACTATTAGCAAAACTAGCGAGGAGCAGTTTTCTTTTCACGATTACAACGTAAATACACACACGCACCGCACGCACCTGGGGTGCTTCTCTTAACATACTGCTAGAAATAACCGAGTCCGGGAGAGACGCACTCGTGTATTTCAAGAGGTGGTTCCGTAGCGAGCATACCACACCGTTCTTTTATATTTGCCGACCGTGCATGCCTAATAGACTTGTGTTTATTGGTACTAGCTGCCTTGCATCAAATGGCGGCGCCGGTGGAACTCACGACATCAGCGAAGGCAAAAAAAAATAAGCGTAGGCGGCGACCCTTAGCGTCTTGGAAGACGTAGCGAACTCCGCGTCGTCGTGGGGTCATGGCGTGGAAGGCGGCGTTAAAGCGCGTTGGGTGAAATCATCGGCCGAATCGAGCGGCGGAGGAACTAATCGAAGAGCGATCGGGCTCGGTACGGAAAAAAATTATCGGCGTGGCTTGCCTATCCTCTTCTCAATTCGCCTCGAATTATCTAAGAAGGATACTATTGGAATATTTGTTAGTCTACCAAGCCACCAACCTTTAGTCGGTAGTCGATTAAAGGTGATAATTGATGTTCTACGACCCATTCTATCCCCTTCTGTTGGATCGAGGCTTCGAGAGAATCGTCTACCGCTACTACAAAATAGACAATAGTAGGCGTCACATCGCGGGGCGATTAAAAAGGAACCATACGTGTTAGAGTGCATTTGGGATCGAGGCCTTTCGTGCCGACCTATCACGGAGCGGTTCGTATTACAAACCATCTGTGATACTCGCTATCGCAGAGCGATTCTATTCAAAAACGTGCATGATAATCTCGATATCCGCGAGCGGTTCTTAACAAGGCGAATGCATGAACTATCACGAATGGTTCTATTAAAGAACCATACGTGATATCTCCGACCACGGACGGTTTGTCAACAAAGGCCGTATGTGAACTATCATAAACGGTTCTATTAAAAAACCATGCATGATAGGTAGAAGTATCACGAGACGACTTATATCTGAACCGTCTATGATAGAATTTGGCAATCTAAATATCTGGTCTGACAGATCGCCCTTGCCCATTCCCATTTGAGCCACCGCCACGGTCCTTCCCGTTGTCTGCGTAGACAAAGAGGAAGGGAGGGAGAAGGAATAGATTCTCGAGAGATATTTGGTATTTTTATTGTGAGCTCAAGGGTAACAATCTATAACCTTTTATGTTTTGCTATAAATTAATCGCTAATCAATTTAAGTATGTTTGGTAAATAGGAAGCCCATTGTCTTGCGTGACAGAGAGAGGGAAGGGAGGAGAGGAGAGGAGGAAGGGAGGAGAAGGAGGGATTCTCGAGAGATATTTGGTATTTTAGGTCGTGAGCTCAGATGGTAAAATCTATAACCCTTTAACATGCTATAAATTAATCGCTAATCAATTTAAGTATGTTTGGTAAATAGGAAAATGCGTTACTTGCGGTTTATTTATCTAATTTGACACTAATTTGTTACATTGCTTATGTATAGATACATAATAAAAATGCCGGGCATAAGCGAGCAAATTGAGTTTCCTCAACCCACGTGGTATCTATGCAAACCATCGAAAGCAGACCCGAGTCATGCCGAGAAATACATAATGGTGGTATTGCTTTGTCGGGACAACAAGGACTACATAGTGGTGCCCTCAATCGGGGGTAAGTGCTTCACTATTTGCTATACAAATTTCATTTGTACTTTATCTGTGACCACGAACTTAGGTTTAATGACTATAGCGACATACATGAGTAGGTACCCTTTGGATCCTTTTAGTCATTATACCAAGAAGGAACATAGTGATATACCTTGATTCCCTAGTCGAGAAACAACCACGGCTTGACGTGCGCAAGGAATACTCGGCGGTATTCTCATTTCCTCCATACATAACTCTATTATAGTCTTCCTTCGTTTGAAATGTCAGAGGATAACTTTTTGGAATCATGTAGTTAGTTCATTGCCTATGTTGGCAAAGAAGGAGCATACTGATGGATCGAGTGCTTAACTAACACAGGGATGAAATTTTGAAATCGGCGCTACAACACAATAATCCTATATTATACTTCATAATAATGCATCTCGAGCTGACTATACCTATATATGTAAATCTATTTTTGCAATGCATGACAAAAAAAATGATGAGCTATATGTAATCTACATTTATGCGTTTGCTATCATATCAGACAAATCATTAGTGCTAAGAAGAAGGGTCCGAGGTTTGTCAATCTTGAAATAATTATTTCCTAATTATAAATTTACATATATATACTTACCGCTTTGCTCTTGCTAGCAGCAGGACTTGATGAAAGATTTAGATGGACTCGACGGGCAAAAGATCATGGGCGTTCGAGGAAGCTCTGCGCCTTTATCATGTCGAGATATCGTTAACGACAAAGGAGAGTTTCACTCTGTCTCGACCCAAAGTTTCACCGTCGACACCTCTTAACCACACGCAAACAATTGACTCAATTGTAATCCAATTGTAACTATAGCGACAATACTTGAACAAATTCAATCTTTTGTAATTTATTTTGAGTAATGATCACTTTGAGTTGTCAGCGATTGATTATACATGTGATGTATCTACATTTTACTGCATGCTTGTTTTCGAGAGGGCATGGTTAGCAATTCTGAGGTTAGCCAAAATCAGTAAAAAGTAATTAGGGTAATGAACTATCACGAGAGCGGTTTTTGTTTGGAATGGTCTATGAAAACTGATATCACGAGCGGTTCTATCTACAAACCATTGGTGATATGTAGAATATCACAAAGCGGTTCTATTGACAAGCCGATGCGTGATCGTAGAATATCACGAGCGGTTCTATTACAAATGCAGCGATATTACGTAATATCCTGATGGTTAAATAGATAGACGCGTCTGTGATATTCACGTATCATCGCAGTTTGTAGATAGAATAAATGCGTGATACTATGTCTTCACACGGTTTCAACAAAAACCGTCTATATTATTCCGTATCGCAGGCGGTTTTGAGCAAATGCTGTGATAACCAACGATTATCCGCAGACATACAAATTAGAACGGTTGAAAATGCGTTTGTGATGGCGATTTCAAACCATCTGTGATAAACTTTGTGTGTACTAGTGTACCTTGCGTTCCGACTTCATCGGCGTTAAAATGCAGTACGCTGGTCTCTAAACCCTAGTTTGATCCCGAAAGAAAAGCGATGTTCATTGTCGAATCGGACATCCTTTGGATGGTTCCATCCTTGACCACGGGGCGCAAGTGTTCTCGAGGCCGATGCTGCTTCAAGGGAGGTGTGGGAGGCCTCGGCGTTACAACATCATCATCCACATCCATAAGGTTGAAGATCTCTCCTCTTGATGAAAGCGGCACCTCTCTTCGCACCATCAGCGATGATTACGGCTTTGGTGGCCTTCGCGAT